>JAQZBX010003761.1:0-63683 GCA_029593785.1 Cabassous unicinctus
TATAGGAAAGGAGGCCTGCTATAAACATTATTAGCACCTTGCTATTTGTTTTTATTTGAATATGTTTTATGTAAATCACTGAATATTAGTTTACAGAGAAACATATTCTTCAGTCTATTATGACAATAGTTTGGCTAAATAAAGTCTACTTTATATTTCGGTGAATGATTAATATAACACTAAAAGTGTATTGCTTATATTTTCTGATATATGGTCAGACATTGCAGATTTTATACTATGTAATATTATATATATATAACATGTAATATTAGATCAAGTTTTTTAAAATTATATACTTTTTATTTTTAAAGAAGCTTTAGATTACAAAATGTTCCATTGAAAAATACAGGAGCTTCCCATATACCAAACCCCTGCCCCTCTCACTTTCCCTCCCGGAATTATTACCAACTATCAATGCATTTGGTAGAAAACCTTGGCCAAAAGGGAGAAATATTAAACACAAATGAGTTTTTATGGCTAAGAGACTTCAGAGTGAGCAGGGAGGTCAATCCAGAGGTTATGCTTATTATGCACATCTCGGGAGGATCTCACTGCCTGCAATAGTAAACAAGTGCCTAAAGCAAGGGTGCTTCTCAGGGCTTTAGAGACATGTAGACACTAAAGGCAGGGCAGACAACCTGAGGAATTTGGCACCCCATCAGTGGGCCTTACTTTGGCATATATGTTTTCCAATGTAACAAAGTTAACTCATTTATAATTTCCCTACATATGACTCTAATGCCCCTTTTATTTGAACCTATAATTAGTACTATACTCATTAAATATATGTCCCAGAAACTTAAATCTTTAGTCTGTTCATATGCCAGTTGAGTCCTGATTTTCAGCATAGTTGCAACACCTATTCTCCAGTTCATTGGACTTGCTGAGGACAACCGAAAAAAGGATAATGATGGAAAAAGCCCATCTCTAAAAATGGAGAGTGTCTCTAATCACAGACAAGACAGTTCTATTCATCTGCTCCATGGAAACTAAGCCTCCTCTAAATCAGAGACAGAGTGGGCATCAACATCCCAAAATCCTCAAGAGTGAGGAATGGACAAACATAAGGGGGAGAATGCAAATATGGACTAAAATAAACTTCTTATTCTAGCAATGCAAGAACTTGTAGCATTAATATAAAGGCAGTGGCCACCAGAGGTTCTAAGGGGAGTAAGAGGGAAGTTTGACTTTCTTTCTTGGCTACAAGAATGAAATTGTGATTTTGTTGACAAATGTCCTATCTCAGTAGATATATTCTAAAGAATTTATGTGTGAAGTGTCAAAAAGTCTGAAACCCTCTTTCAAATGTTTAAATGGCACATTTAAAAATTTATATTTTAACAGCATTTACATCAATATATATGAATAAATGTATATGGCAGCTATATTTGGAAAATAATATATACACTTTATGAAATGCTTCAAAGAAGATTTATCTATGTTTATAAATTTTAAAAAAATATGTGTTGAGAAAGTTGTATATTAGGAATTAATGAATTAATGTGAAGTGTACATGGATGTACACTATAACATTTCAACTTTTCTATAACATACCCTTTCAAAATAAAATATTGGAAAAAATCAAATGAATAATAAAAAATGATAGAGTGAAAAATATGTCTCACACTCTACCCCCAAACCTTCATCTCTCGTCTATGTTCCCATTACCATGGAAAGAGCAGAAAGTCTTAAGCATGTACTTTTACTTTTTTAGGAAATATTCTATACACATTTAATCATAATAATTTGTCTCTATGGGCTTTTTGTGTCTATTACTTGTAATTTCTTTTTACATCTTTACATGCTTTTTTTGTACTTTTATGAAATGGGTTTAAACTCTATTGTTTTGCTTATCATCACCATGCTGGAAGCTTTTGTACAATAGAGATGGATGTTCTATTATAAAATATGAGGAAATTCCTTTACATTTCCTCTAAACTGCTTTTAAATTTTCCATTTTCTATTGAAATTTGCTTCCTTATTGTAGCAATATTGAATCATGGTCCCATGTTTTGAAAGAGCATAAACAAAAATGTTGCCTATGAAAATTAGAAGCTTTATTTTTCTGCCACACTAAAGAATTCCGGAATTGAAAAATGTCAGCTCCAAACATCAAAACGTCCAAGGGGTGTAAGTTCACCTGGGCATACATATAAGGTATATAAATGTGTCAAATTTTCATGAGGTGTTGTCACAGGGCTTGGAGATTCACACAATAACTGAGAGAATACTGATTTTCCATGCTGGAGAGCTCTGCCAGCTTCTCTAATGAAGCAGCAACAGTTCCCCAAGTGCAGGGTCAATGACTGACAAAGGAGGATGGTCCATTGATTGGCCCTTGATCTTGAAGACTATGCTTGTGAGTCTTTGCTCTTGAAATTGAAATTTAGTCTAGTGTTGTGGGGTGCCTAAGTGTTCCTCCTGAGAGCCTCCTTGTTGCTCTAATGTGACCTCTTTCTAAGCCAAACTCAGCATATAAATGCATTACCTTTCCCCCAGCGTGGGACATGGCTCCCAGGGATGAGTCTCCCTGGCACCGAGGGATTACTACCGAGCACCAACTAGCAATGCAACTGTTAAAAGACCTTGAATAAAAAGTGGAAAGGTAAAGAAAAATGAGTGCATATGGCTAAGAGACTTCAAAGTGAGTCGAGAGGTAATTGAGAGGTAACACTTATGCATATCTCAGCAGGATCTCATAGACTTCCAAAGTAGATACTACCCCAAATAGTGGGGCTCCTGAGGGCTCTGGAGATACCCAGGTCTTACTTTATATTTTGTGCTCCTGAGAGTAACAGTGTTGGACTCATTTATGGCTTCCCTACGTATGGCTTATCTGTCTCTTCTATTTAAACCTGTACTTGGTGCTGGATTTTGTAGGTGAAGATCCAAGAGGCTGGAATTTTTGAGCTGTCTATGTACCAGCTGGACCCTGAGCATCAGTTGCCAAACATAGTCTGCAGTTAATTGGAATCACCTAGGAATACTAACAAGGAGGTGAGGATTGACAACCACCATAACAATGAAACAAGAGAGCCTATCACTGCAAGCGAGTCCCATCCATTTGCTGTATGGGAGCAAAGCTCCCTGTCATTTAGAGGTGGAGGGGACATCACCATCCTAGAATCCTCAGGATTTGGGAATGAACTATGGACTAGAGTGGACTTACTGGTATTCCACTATAGACTTATTATGATTCTAGCAATGGAAGGAATTACAACATTAATGAAGATACAGTGGCCACTGGAGGGACAGGGAGAGGGAAAAACAGGTGTAATATGGAGGTAAAATCGGGACTTGGGAATCATCCTGAATGACATTGCAATAACAGTTATAGGCTATTATTTATCATTCCATAACCTTCAGAATTGTGTGGGAGAGAATGTAACCTACAATGTAAACAAAGGTCCATGCCCAGTGGCAATGCCTCAGGATGAGTTTATCAATTGTAATGAATGTGCCACACCAATGAAGGATATTGTTTATGTGGGAGATTGCAGGAGGTGTGAAGAGTGGGCGTTTGGGAATACCAATATTTTATGTGTAACATTTATGTAATCTTAGTATCTTTTAATAAATAAAATAAATATTAATTTTAAAAAGGCAACCAGGATTCCTTTGTTTCCTCTTTAGCTTCCTAAGCACATGGCTCTGATTGCCCAGGAATATAACTGAACACTGCAGCTCTATTCATTACATTATGGTCCTGAAACCCAGAAAGACAGAAGGTGGTAGGACAGAGAAGTGAGTGTGAGTTGACTCAAGTCCCTTGTAAGAAGTTTTCCTGAAATCATCTCCAAAAATTCCATCAATTCTGCATTAGAAAGAGTTGAGTTGAGTACCTCATGATCCTCAATATACACCCTCTTGTCAAGGTTTATGGAAGCAAGTTTTTATTTTAGACATCTCTTAGGAATGCAACTATTAGTGTCAGGCACTGTACATATATTTTAGTTATGATTTTCATTAATTTTATGCATAATGTAGCATGCTACTTTAAAAATTAAATATTATTAAACTATATACATTGATACCGAGACTGAAGTCTTGGAGAATCATTAGGCTTATGTAAAACCTCCTCGAGCTCTGAATTTTCATTTGCCGCTTGGAAATTCCTAACTACCTAAACTTATTCTACTTTTCTTTTTAGATTTGTAGTCTACATCCCATCCAAATCTCCTCAGCATACACAAATTCCAGGCAAGAGTATACCATTTTGATGATCCCTTACTGCTAAGTGGAAGAACATGATAAAGTACAGGCTAATGAAATTTAACAGATATGATATATGAACTGGGTCATAATTATATAGGGAGGTTACTGACGTCTACACTCCTTTCACATTAGTCAGGTAACCATCAGACGTTTCAATGTTGTTCATTCACAAATCATATTTTCAAGAGCAACAATCCTTAAAAAGACAGAGCAATGAGATAGAAAAAACCTTGATTTCTGGAAAAGTTAATCTTCCTTTGTGGACTGCCTAACAATTAAGCCTGTATGTGAGAATCAATCAATCAAAAAATAAAAATAAAAACCTTCTTTCTCTTATAGGACAGTGTTACATGTGTTGCAGTTGGGAAGTTTGATGTAATTATGAATTCCAAAAATATAATTGGATCATGCTTGTAAAGTGATCTGTTAATCTGGGCATGATTAAATTATGATTAGGGCATTGACTGGGCCAGTAGGGAGTTAAGCCCCACCCCTTGGTGGGTGGGGGAATCAAATATAAAAGGCAAGCAAAGAACAGAGTTGAAGCAGTTTTTGAGAAGCAGTTTTGATGTTGGAGAGAAGGCCCCAGGAGAAGAGAAGTGAGCTGTTCACCTGATAGTCTACAGCTGACCTTGTGGAGGAAACAGAAGAGCTAAGCCCAGAGAGAAACACAGCCTCAGGAAGAGAGGAACCCAAGGAGTCTGAACCCTGGCAAACGTCAGCAGCTATCTTGCTCCAACACGTGGCAATGGACTTTTGTGAGAGAAAAATCTTAACACTTTATGGCCTGGTATCTGTGGACTTCTACCCCAAATAAATACCCTTTATAAAGACCAACCCATTTTTGGTATTTCACATTAGTACCCCTTTGGATGACTAATACACATGCATATCCAGTAAAGTAGCTGTATGTGTTCCAAATACAGTTACTATTCCAAACTGTAAAAATTTAAAACTTTATGTTTATACATTTTGGGAATGCAATGATCAACAAAAATCCCTTAATATTAATTTATCCCTTTATCTTTTTGCACATGGGCTTGCTCCTCTGCTTTCCTCAGTCTAAGAGGTGATTTTTGGAGCTGTAATCCCTGATTTTATTATCATTAAAATCATTTAATTATAAAAATTAATATTGACATAAAATTACATAAAATAAAAGCATATATAAAGAGTGCATTGTATTTTCTTCATTATTTCTTTTTATTTTAGTTTTCAAATAAGTTTTTAAAATTGAATTAAAGTAAAAAACAATTTTTTTTTTGCTGTACAAGTCTATGAATTTCAAGAATATCTATAGATTCTTGTAACCATCATCACCATTAGGCAGTTTGCAAAAACTGCTTGTTGCTACTCCTTTGTCATCATAGTTTCCTCAAACCCTAACATCTGGCTACTACTGTTCTCATTATCAAGTTTTGCCACTTCAAGAATGTCATAGAAATGGAATCATACAGTGAGTAACCTTTTGGTTCTGGAATTATGCAGTCTAAATAATGCTTTTAGAATTTACATGAGTTGTTGAATATCTAAATATTTTTCTCCTTTTTATTGTTACATGAAATCCTATTATTTGAGTGTACTCCTCTTTATTTATACTTTCTCTAATTGAAAGACACAGGTTTTTTTTTCCAGATTTTGGTGATTATGAGTAAAATAGTAATAAGTATTTAAATATTAGTTTCTGTATGAATTAAATTTCCATTTATCTCACATAAATTCCTAGGAGTGAGATTTCTTGGTCATATGATAAATGTTTGCTTAACTTTATAAGTAAGTGACAAAATTTTCCATAGGGGCTATTGTTATGCTTTCATACCAGCAATGTGGGAGAGTTCCAGTTCTCACACATCCATAATATATTTGTGTATTGTTGATTATTTCATTTTAACCATTGTGGAAGCTTAGAGCTATGTGCATAAGAAAAACCTGTTCTTAAACTTAACCATTCCTGTGAATATGAACTCATTGTGAACAGAATATTTTGATGAGGTTAATTTGGGTAAGGTTTGGCCCTATTCAATCAGGAAAGCTCTAAATCCTTATACTGGAGTCTTTTATAAACAGAATGAATTTCAGACAGAGAGAAAGTCATGGGAAGCAAGATGTGAAGATCAACAAAACCCAGAAGAGAATGAAATGGCCAGCATAGGCCACAATTTGCATAATTATGTGTCAGAGGAGCCAAGGAACAAAGATCACTAGCAGCCAGTACAAAAGGAATCCAGTCTTTGGGGAAAAATAAATCATTGTTTGATTATGGCATGATTTGTATTTCTCCTGGCCTCAAAAGCATGAATTAATAAATTCTCACTATTTAAATGAACTCATTGCAAGGTATTAGATTGAACAGCCTAAGAAACTAAAAGAAATTTTTGTATCAGGAGAGTGGGATGCTACCAATGCAAATGCAAAAAAAAAATTTACAAAGGCTTTGGAATTGAGTTATGGACAGAGGCTGGAAGAATTGTGATATGCTTGGCAGATAAAGCCTAAATTGTTTTGAAGGTGCTGGTGATAGAAATATGATTGGCAAAGTTTCTTCCAATGAAGCCTCAGAAATAAATGATGAATGTGCTATTGGAAAAAGGTAGAAAGGCAATCTTGATTTTAAGGTGGCAGAGAACTCAATGCAATTAAATTCTGATATTGAATTGAAGGCATAACTTCAAAGTGATTAACTTTGATATTTAGCTGAGGAGATTTCCTAGCTAAGTGTAGAAGGTGCAGTCTGGATTAAGGATAAAATATACTGAGCAAAGAACCCTTAAGCCCCCCACAAAATTGATGGTATGGAAAATTCTATGTCTTTCCAGATAGAGTGAATTAAGACTAGGGCTAGGTGTGACTCTATCAGGAGATTTCTAAGCTTCCATAAAGCAAGTCCTTAGAGAATAAACCATTTGTTGTTTAAATGAACATGGATACAGCCAGCCATTTCAGTGGAAGTAAGGATTTGGAATGCAGTTATTCAGATAAAAAGGAGTGGGGCTGCCAGTCCATCAGGCCAGGAGGACAAAACATCAATTCATAGATGGCTCACAGAACTAGAAATATTACAGAGTTTGCTGTAATGGTTTTGGAATTGTTTGGGACCTGTGATTCTTCCTTTTCTTCCAATTTATCCCTATTAGAATGGTAATGTTTGTCCTAAGCCTGTCTCTCCACTGTATATTGGAAGCAGATAACTTGTTTTCTAGAATTCATAGAAAAAGGACAATTGTGACCAAGGAAAGACTATACCCATAGCTGATTTTGATGAGATTTTGCACATACATTGTGTTGTTTCTGAAATATTTTAAGGCTATAGGGATGTTGTGATGGAAGGAATGTGGAAAGAATATATATTTTGGGGCTGTCCAGAGATTGAACTGTGTTGGCTTTGAGATACTTAATCGAGGAAAGCATTTACTTAAACTCAACCCATTCCTGTGGGGGTGAGCCCATTGTAAATGGGCCTTTTGAATGAGGTTACTACAGTTAAGGTATGGCCCAGCTCATTCAAGATTGGTCTTAAGCCTATTACTGGAGTCTTTATAAACAGAATGAAATTCAGACATATAGAAAGTCAAAAGAAGCAAGAAGCTGAAGGTCAATGGAAACTGGAAGAGAAGGGAGAATCAAGGAAGGAATTGAATTTCTATGTGAATTTCTATGTGACAGAGAAACCAAGAACAAGAACCATCTGCAGCCAATGCCAAACAATGCCAGTCTTTGGGAAGAAAACATCACCCTGATGATACCTCCAATTGGACTTTTCTCAACTTCGAAAATATAAGCTAAGAAATTCCAAGGTTTTAAGCCAACCCATTGCAAGTTATTTGCTTAAGCAGCCTGGAAAATTGAAACAGCCATGGTATCTCAAGTTAATTTAAATTTGAATTTCCATAATGGCTACTGATGTCAAACATTTTTTATATGATTATTTCCCATCCTTTGTCTTCTATGTGAATTGTCTGTCCATTTTTAATAGTGTTTTTTATTTTCTTCCTCTTGATGTTTATGTGTTCTTTATATGTTCTGAATAGAAATCCTTCATCAAATATGTGATTTTCAAATATTTTCTACTTATTTATATGTAGTTTATCTTTTCTTTGTCTTTAGAGAACTTTTTAATTTTATTTTATTTTAATGAAGTATAATGTATGATTTGCCCCCTTCATGGATTGTGCTTATTTTGCCATTTCAACGAACTATTTCCCTATTCCTATTCATGTAGATTTTCCTCTATGTTTAATTATAAAATATTATAACCTTGAAAAATTAAGAAGACAACCAGCAAGATTGAAACAGAGTAAGGAGCTCTTAGAGTCAGTTCATGCTACAGAACAGTTAGTAATATCCCAGAGCTATCTAAAGCTCCTCTTTGGGGGTTCTAGGAGGCCAAAAGAGCATCCTGCAACATCTTTGAAAGAATGGAAGGACGAGACTGACCATCTGCAGAGAAGCTTCATAAGTAGAGCACTCCACACCACGGAAGCTGGTGCCCATCCTCCACTGGCAGCACAAGTAGCCCTGAAAGCTATTCTGTGGCTGGAATTGGAAGCTCCAGATCCCAAAAATGGGGGAGGAAGAGACAGATGGGCACCAACTTCAGCTACTGGTTAGTAAATTTGGCAGGCTTAAGTATAATCCTAAAAACACCTAAGTTTGAACTTGTCCAAGAAAAAAGAGGCTGGTACCCACCATTTTAACTCCACCCCTGGCACAAGTGGAGTGGACAGAAACTCACACTGCTGGTAGGGACCAGCTTCTTTCCATCCAGATCAGCTTGCAGCTCTAGCACAAACCCCAGGCCCTCTTCCAGCAGGGAGAATGCTTAGGGGACCTGTGTCATCCTCCCCAGGCAAATTCAGGCCATGCTGTGGAGGCCAGTGACCATCTTACTCTGAGAGCGGAAGCTATATCAGGAGCTATTCTATGGCTGGAGTTGGAAGCTCCATTTCCCAAAAATAAGGGAGGAAGAGACAGTTGGCCACTGACTTCAGCTACTGATTAGTCAAGTTGGCTGACTAAAGTATAATCCTAAGAACAGCTAAAGTTTGAACCTGTCCATTTTGGAAAGAGTCTGGTAGCATCCATTTTGATGCCACTCCCAGCATGAGGAGAAGCTGGGGTGACTGAAAATCACAGCGATGGTAGAGACTGGTTTCTTTCAAGCAGATTGGCCTGCAGACATAGCCTAGGCTTCAGTCCCACCTCTAGTAGGGAGGAAGGTGGTGTAGCAGTTTGGCAGTTTGATATAGTTATGAATTCCAAAAATAGATTTTGGATTATGCTTGTAAACTGCTCTGTTCATCTGGGTGTGATTAAGTTTTGATTAGGGCTTTGATTGGGCCACCAGCCTCTCCAGGTAACTGCAGGTACATTCAGCTGGCACAGACTGAATAGTCAGAAGTTTACCAGGGCAACTGTGGTCATTTTGCATCCAAACAGCACATATTTCTTCTCACTCCTGCACCTCCATGCCCACCCCAGGCAGGGAAATGAGGTGTGTGAAGATTCATCAGTCTCTCTGGACAACTACAGTCAAGGCCTAAATGACTTGGATTATTTCAGAAGGCTGTGGCTCTGTACTGATCTCTGGCAAAGGAGAAAGTTTGAAAATTCATCAGGCCTTGGGGCCTTCTGGGCAGAGTAAGCCTCCACAGCTTACAGTACCAAATACATCCTTGGCTTTTAATACACAAACTGAAAGGGAAAAGGGGTTAAAAAAGCCCTAAATTAAAGAGAGAAACTGCACCCAGAATAAATACTCTAGTAAGGCAGATACCAAGACATCAACATAAAGT
The DNA here is from genome assembly GCA_029593785.1 of Cabassous unicinctus. Taxonomy (NCBI): domain Eukaryota; kingdom Metazoa; phylum Chordata; class Mammalia; order Cingulata; family Chlamyphoridae; genus Cabassous; species Cabassous unicinctus. Next base: position 10,008 of record JAQZBX010003761.1, read on the forward strand.
TACAATCCACACCAAGAAACAGGGAGATATTGCCCACTTAAAAGAACAAGATAAGCCTTCAGAAGACATAAAGGAGTAGAGACAACTAATCATAGATGTTCAAATAAATCTCCTTAATAAATTTAATGAAATGGCTAATGAGATTAAGGATATTAAGAAGATTGGATGAGCACAAAGAAGAATTTGCAAGCACACATAGAAAAATAGCAGATCTTATGACAATGAAAGTTGCAGAAAATGGAATTAAAAATACCCTGTAATCATTTAATAGCAGATTTGAGGACACAAAAGAAAGGATTGGTGAGCTTGAAGAAATGGCCTCTGAAAGCAAACAAAAGAACATATGAAAAGAATTTAAAAAAATGAACAGGGTCTCAGGGAACTAAATAACAGCAAAAGACATGCAAACATACATGTCATGCATGTCCCAGAAGGAGAAGAGAAGGGAAAAGGGGCAGACAGAGTTTTTGAAAAAATAATGGTAGGAAATTTCCTAAACCTATTGAAGGACATATATTTCCATGTCTCTAGGAGCACAATGTACTCCCATCCAAATAAATATAAACAGACCAAGTCTGAGAACATACTAATCAGAATATCAAATGCCAAAGAAAAAGAGAGAATTCTGAGAGCAACAAGAGAAAATCAATGCATAACATATAAGGGATACTCAATAACATTAAGTGACAATTTCTCATCAGAAATTATGGAGGCAAGAAGACAGTGCTATGATATACTTAAGATACTGCAAGACAAAAACTTCCAGCCAAGAATATTATATCCAGCAAGATTGTCTTTCAAAAATGAGGGTGAATTTAGAATATTCACAGATAAACAGAAACTGAGAGAGTTTGTAACCAAGAGACAAGCTTCTCAGGAAACACTAAAGGCTCTGCTACAGTCTGAAAATAAAAGACAGGAGAGGGAGGCCTGGAAGAATGTCTAGAAATAAGGATTATATCAATAAAAGTAACTAAAAGTGTAAAAAGAATGGTAAAAATAAAATGCATAAAAACCCAAAATTTTGAGGAATAAAATTAACCAACAATGTAAAACACTTGTTTTCAGAAAACTACAACTCATTGTTAAAAGAAATTTTCAAAAAAGAACTAAGTAATTGGAAGATCATTCCATTCTCACGAGTTAGAGGACTAAATATCATTAAGATGTCAATTCTATTCATATTGATATATAGATTCAATGCAATCCTCATAAAAATTGCACCAGCATTTTTGTAAATAAAAGGAAAACATGATTATTAAACTTATATGGAATGATAAGGTGGCCTGGTTAGCCATAACATCTTAGAAAGGAAAAGCAAAGCTGTTAGACTATAATTTCCAGAACTTAAATCATATTACCTAGCTACAGTAGGTAAAACAGTATGGTACTGCCATAAAGATAAATAAATAGACCAATTGAACAGAATTGATAGCTCAGAAACAGATCCTCACATCTATAGTCAAGTGATTTTTAACTGGCCTGTCAAACTCACCCAGGTTGGGCTGCACAGTCCATTCAACAATTGGTGCTGAAAGAACTGGATTTCCAAAGCCCACAGAAGGAAAGAGGGCCCCTATCTAAAAAAATTAACTGAAAATAGGAAAAAAAAAAAAAAAGCTTAATATAAAAGCAAGAACCATAAAGCTTCTAGAAGAAAATGTAGTAAAATATCTTCAAGACCTGGTGGTAGGTGGTGGATTCTTAAAGAAAATAAGAGGAGAACTGTGATGGACTACTGATGTTTAATGTATGTAGAAGTTTTAATTAACCTTGCTGTAAAAGTGTGGAAATATCCAGAGATGATGGCAACACATTATAGTGAGTATAAGCTGATTTATCAATGGGAATGTGGCTGAAAATTGTAGTCTAGGGATGTAAATACCAATTGACAGAAAGCTATTCAGTCTAGGGACTGAATAGCACAGTAAACCCAAAGGTGGATGAGAATTGTGGTTGATGGAACAGATGCAAGAGTGCCCTTTGTGAGCTACAGCAGATGTACATCACTATTGCAGGGTGGTTGGAATGTGGAGAGGCATGGGAAAAATACAACTAGAGTGACCTATGGGCTCTGGCTAACAGTAATATTGCAATATTCATGCATCTATGCCAAAGATGTACTGAGTTGATAATGGGGGAGTATGGAAAAAGTGTGCCAAATGTATGCTGTGGACCTGGTAATAATCTGAGTATATTATCTCATGATCTGTAATAAATGTTCCATCACGGTAAGGTGTGTTGATAGAGGCATTTTTTTTGTGAATTCTGCACACGTGCATGATTGTTTTATAGGTTTACAACTTCTGTCATAAAAATATAATTTAAAAAATAATAGTGTTGGATGGGGAAGAAATACACCAAATATAGGATAAGGACTATAGTTAGTAGTAAGATTTTGACAATATTCTTTCATAATATGTAACAAATGTCTCACAATGCAAGGTGTTGGTCATGGGTTGATGTATGGGAAGCCTGTATGATGCTATTCACATTTGATTGGTAAGTTCACTTTTACTATACACATATTGTTCATGTATGTTCATGTAAAAATGATATAATAACAAGAATAGGGTGGGTTGGGGGAAGAATAATTTGGTTAGTAGTAATATTTTGAGAATACTCTTTAATCGTTAGTTAAAAATATTTCACAACAATGCAAGATATTGATGGTAGGATGAAGTATGAGAGTTCTGTATGATGTCATGTATGTTTGTTTTGTAAGTTCACAACTATCACTATACACTTATTGTTTTTGTATGTTTATGTATGAGTGATATACTTCCATAAATTTTTAAAAAGTTATAACCTTATAATTTCACATTTAGAGTTAAAGATCCTCATTTTGCATATAGAAGTCTTAATATTCCAACATTAATTTTTCACAGTATTATACTTTTCCATTAAATAGCCTTTATGTATTTATCAAAAAGCAAATGACCATTTATATAAAGGCTTATTGTCCTCTATATATGCCCATCATCTTTGTGTTTATTTATTTTTATATATATTTTTATTTTTTTTTGAGATATTTAGAAAACATAAATATTACACAAAAATTATAAGCATTCCCATACACCCCACCTCCCACACCTCCCACAACCTCCCACATAGACATATTTCATTAGTGTGGCACATTAATTAAAGGTTTATAGAACTCTATATGTTTCCATCATCTATTTGTTTATTCATTTTTAATACCAAAAAATCTTTTCCTAAATTTAAGTATTCAAGTTGGATAGTGTGATTCACCCAAATTTCTTTTTCTTTTTCAAAATTGTTTCATCTAGCTTTTTCTCTTACCCATATAAATTTTAAAACCATCTTATCTAGATCTAAAAAATCTGAAGGTGTTTTTACTAGAATACTGATAAATGCATAGATAATCTAAAAATTGGCACCTCTAGCATGATGATTCATGCAGTCCATAAACTAAATATATCTTAACACTCACTGAAATCTTTGAAAATTAAGGATCCTTTTTTTATAAGAGAGGTTGTAGTTTAGAGATAAATAATGCATAAAATACAGAGTTCCCATATACCACCTTTTTATTAGCATGGTACTTATATTACAAATGATGAAAGACATTTAAAAACTTGTACTATTTACATAGTACATGCTTTAACTGAGGGGCCACTGTTTGTATTGCAGAGTAATTTATGTGTTTTTTTTTTCTCTAGTAACATATATAAAAAATTATACTTTTCCTTTAAACTAAGTTCAAATATATAATTCTGTGCTGCTATTGACATTGAAAATGTTGGGCTACCATCACCACCATCCATTAACAAAATTTTCATCAATTCAAACAGAGGCTCTATACAATTTAAGCATTAATTCTCCATTCCACACAACCACCCAGGCCCTGGTAAACTATATTTAATTTCTGGCTGAAAGATTCTGTATATTCTAAATATTTCATAACTGTATCATATTTGGCTTTGCATTTCACCATAATCCTTCCAGTTCTTTCCCCTTCTAGTCACAGCAGCATTACATTTCTTAATAGTTACAAGGCAAGCCTAGAGAAATAACTGTTTGTGAGCTTGGAAGTAAAAACTTTTATGCTTAGTCTTCTTCCCAGAAACTCTAAGAGTAATGAGATATGTGAAATGTTTGACCACCTTTGTATTCAGAAATCCCTTATGTAATTACTATAAAGATTGCACTTCATCCCTAATGACAAACATTGTAAATGCTCTTTTTAGTAGTTACTATGAAGTGTAACTTCTGCCCTGCTGAGTAACACTGTGAATGTCTGGTCCTTGATTATCTGTCCTGAGCCCTGTACTTTAAATTAATCATTCTCTCCCCTCATGGTCCTCCCAATCTGCCCATAGACACATAGTACAAAAGAGGACTTACTGTGGAAAATACAGCTTGAATCTAGGAAGTGCCATACTCTCTCCCTGTCACAACAGATGTGGATTTAGGCCATGACCAGCCTTGGTCTCTCTGAGAGAGAGGAATCCCCACTAGACTATCCAGAGTGAGGCTGCATGTAAACTCTTTATTAAATGCTCCTTCTCTTACTAAGCTGGATTTAGCCAAGTCTTTTTTTTTTTTTTTTTTTTTTTTTGGTCTGATGCATCCCTGTCAGTTTGGTGGGAAGCTGTTATTTTACACAGCTTCCTGCTATACTTGAAAAAATATCAGTGATATTAAAAATAATAGCTCTTTTGCTTCTGGCTTATTTCACTTAACATGATGTCTTCAAGGTTCATTCATGTTATTAAATGTATTAGAAATTCATTCCTTTTTACAGATGAATAATATGTCTTTCATGTATATCATGTTTTGTTTATCCATTCATTGGTTGAAAGACAATTGGGTTGCTCCAACTTTTGGGAATTATGAATAATGCCTCTATGAACAGAGGTGTCCATATATCTGTGAGTCCCTGCTTTCAACTTCTTTTAGCATGTACATAGAAATGGGTTTGTTGGAGCAAATGACCATTCTATACTTAACCTTATGGGCTACCACCAATGTGTCTTGCACACAGGTAGTACTCTTATTACATTCCCACCAAGATTGAGTTACTCTATTTAATTTTTAGCACTTATAATTTTCCATATTTTTTAATAGTAGCCCTTCTAGTGGGGGAGAAATGGTATTAGAATGTGATTTTTATATGAATTGCCCTTATGGCTAATGATTTTGAACATCTTTTCAATTGCTTTTGGCCATTTATTAAATTGGGGTTTATCTTTTTGCTGTTGAGTTGTAGGGTTTCTTCATATATTTTTGATATTAAACCATTATCACATATGTGGTTCCTAAATATTTTTTTCCCATTGTGAAGGTTATCTTTTTACTTTCAGAATAAATTCCTTTAATGGACAAAAGTTTTTAATTTTTCTTGATTTGTCTTCATATTTTCGTTATTAGTTTAGAGAAACTGTACTGATTTTTGTGGTTTGATCTTGTACCCAAACAATTGTACTCTGGGTATAAAGACTCAATTGTCTTTCAATCAATGAATGGATAAGACAAACATGATATATACTTGAAAGACATATTATTCATCTGTAAGGCATTATTGGGTAATGTCTTAATCTCTCCAACATTTTTGAAAGAAAGTCTTGCTGGATATAATATTCTTGTTTGCAATTATTTTCATTTTCTTAAATGATTTTTCTGCACAATTGTGATAATTATGTGTGTTTTGCCTTTCTTACTGTTAATGCAGTGTATCACAAGAATTGAATTTCTTTTGTTGAAACTCCCATGCATACCTTGGACAAATGCCACATGGCAATGGTATGTAAATCTCATGATGTGCTGTTAGATTTGTTTTGCTAATATTTTGTTGATAATTTTTGCATCTATATTCATACATGAGGTTCTGTAGTTCTCTTTTCTTATGATTTTTTATCTAGGTTTGGTATGAAGGTGATGGCTTCATAGAATGACTTTTATAGTGTTCTTACTTCTTCAAATTTTTTGAAAGAGTTTGAGCAGGTATGGTGTTAATTCTTCTTGAAATGTGACAAAATTCACCTATGATTTTCTTTATTGGAAGATTTTTTTATTGCTGATACACTCTCTTACCAGTTTATTGGTTTGCTGAGATCTTCTGTTTCTTCAGGATTTGATTAGATAGTGTATTATTCAGTCAAAGGGGTGCTAATGTGAAATACCAAAAATGGGTTGGTCTTTATAAAGGGTGTTTATTTGGGGTAGAAGTCCACAGATACCAGGCCATAAAGCAATAAGTTTCTTCTCTCACCACAGTCCATTGCCACGTGTTGGAGCAAGACAGCTGCTGACATTTGCCAGGGTTCAGGCTTGGGTTCCACTCTTCCTGGGGCTGGTTTCTCTCTGGGCTTAGCTCCTGTTTCCTCCACAAGGTCAGCTGTAGATGATCAGGCAAATGGCTCTCTTCTCTTCTCCTGGGGCCTTCTTTCCAACATCAAAACTGCTTGTCAAAAACTGCTTTAACTCTGTTCTTTGCCCTGCCTTTTATATTCAATTCCCCACCCACCAAGGATTGGGGCTCAACACCCCACTGATGTGGCCCAGTCAACACTCTAATCATAACTTAATCATGCCCAGATTAACAGATCAGTTTACAGGCATGATCCAATTATATTTTTAGAATTCATAATTACATCAAACTGCCTAACTGCAAAACTTCACTCTCTGGATTCCAAAAATACATTACAATATTCAAAAAAACTTTAAATCAGCAACAATTCAATTACAAAATCATATCATAATCAGTTAAAGAAATACAATTTGTCTTAGCGCAAAGTCCTGCCTCCTATAGACCTCTGAAACTTACAAAACCATTGAACTGCTTCCAATATACAAATGGAAAGACAAAGGTTAAACATTTTCAATATCATAAGGAGAAATTGGGATGTTAAACATGAGTCATGGATCCTCTACAGTTCAGTAATCCAGCAGGGCATCCTTCATTGGATTTCAAAGTCTGAGAGACATTCTTAGATGATGGTTTCTTCTCCTTGGGGCCACATGGGGATGCACCCTTTCCACAGGCTTGCCCAATGGCCACTTTCTTGGTTCCACCGTCATCAAGCATCTGGGTGTTGACCAAGCTACAGACCTCACCCTCCAAGAGTGTTGGGGTGATTGCCACACCTTACCCAATCTTTGGGTTAGAATCTTAGCCCCCCGAGTACAGTGAGGTGAAGACAACATTCCCCTTAACCTTTGGCATACAGGTTCAACCACCTCAGAGCAATGGGTTGACCACCTGGCCTTCTCTAATTCATGGGGGACAGGTACACCCCTCTCAGACCTATGGGGTGTTGGCCTTAACTGCCCTAATCTTTGAGGAATGTGCTCCACCCTGTCTGCACCCTGGGGTGACAAAACTCTCCCAGAACACTGGGTGGAGACATCAAACCCCTTCAACTGCTGGGGAAAACTCACCTTCTCTGTATATATGGATGGGGCTCCTCTCTTGGCCCAAGGAGATGTCTTAATCCCAGATCTCTGCTTCCACGGTTTTCTTCCTAAAGTTGTTTCTCCTTCAATCTCTCCTTTCCATGTCCTCTTTTGTTCAAGCTGACAGTGGTTTTGTTCATATAGCTCTCTCAAAAACTTTGTTGATTTAGCATGCAGGAAACAGGGGTCCAAGCCATCAAATAGTAAGATTTTCCACAAGTCTTTCCGAGATAACTGTATCTTCAATGCTGATTTACAAGTTCCAGGTTTAGTAAAGTCTTCAAATAAGGCATTTTCATCTGGGAATTTGATTTCCAGACACTTGGAAGTTTCGGAATCAGCTTCTGTTTTCTTTGTGCCCAAAAGTTCAGTCCTTAATGTATTTCACTCATCTAGTATATTGCTATAAGCTGCAAGGAGAAGCCAAGCCACATTCTCCAAGTTTACCTTGGAAAGTTCTTCAGCTAAATCCTCCGGTTTGCCATTTTCAAATTCTGTCTTCCATATAACACCAGGAGTTAATCTTGCTAAGTTCTCTGCAACTTCAAAACATGGATTGCCTTTCCTACAGTTTCCAATAAAAGTTTCATCATTTACTTCTAAGGCATCATAGAAAGTCTCTTTAGTGTCCATATTACTATTAAATGTCTCTTCAAAGTGATCTTGGCCTTTTCCATCAAGCATTTCACAATTCCTCCAAAAAAATACCATTTACCCATTTATAAAACTGTTTCAACAGTTTGGTAATTACAAAAGCACTTCCCCACTCCTTGGTATTAAATTCTGTATTAGTGAGCCAAAGGGGTGCTAATGTGAAATACCAAAAATGGGTTGGTCTTTATAAAGGGTATTTATTTGGGGTAGAAGTCCACAGGTACCAGGCCATAAAGCATTAAGTTTCTTCTCTCACCACAGTCCATTGCCACATGTTAGAGCAAGACAGCTGCTCATGTTTCCCAGGGTTCAGGCTTCTTGGGTTCCTCTCTTCCCAGGGCTGGTTTCTCTCAGTGCTTAGCTTCTGTTTCCACCACAAGATCAGCTGTAGATGATCAGGTGAATGGCTCTATTCTCTTCCCCTGGGGACTTCTTTCCAACATCAAAACTGCTTGTCAAAAACTGCTTTAACTCTGTTCTTTGCCTTGCCTTTTATATTCGATTCCCCACCCACCAAGGGGTGGGGCTCAACAACCTACTCATGTGGCCCAGTCCACACCCTAATCATATCTTAATCATGCTCAGATTAACAGATCAGTTTAGAGGCATGATCCAATTATATTTTTGGAATACATAATTGCTTCAAACTGCCCAACTGCAACACCTATTTTTTCTCTTTCTGGGATTCTAAAAAGGGATATTTTGTTACACTTGATGGTATATTATGGGTCTCATAGACACTGTTTGCTCTGTTTTAATTCTTTTTTTTTTTTATTTTTTATTTTGCTCCTCAGCCTGATTCATTTCAATTGTCCTGTCTTCAAGACCACTGTTTCTTTCTTCTGCCAGATCCATCCTGCTATTGGAAGCATACAGGATATTTTTCATTTCAATTGTTTTGTTTCTCAACTCCTGTATTTCTATTTACATCTTATGGAGAATTAATAGAGATTCCCATATTGTTCATTTATTGTTATCCTGAAATCCATTCATTGTTTCTCCATATTTTCCTTTATCTCTTTAAGCATATTGTCGAATTTTTAAAAAAAAATCTCTATCCAATTAATCAAAGCCTGGTCCCATTTGTTGATGATTTCTGGATTACTATCTTCTTCTTTTGGTTGGGTCATTATTCCCTATTTCTTTGTTTTGTAATTTCAGTTCCACAGTGCACATTTTAATATTTTAAAGTGTTAACTGAGTTGTTTCTTCTTTATGTATTTATCCAACTACAGATCTGACAGAAATTTACTTTAGTACCAGGATCTAATCCCAAGAAACAAACCAAAGCAAACACACATTTCCCAGTCTTTGCAAATTGAGTTTCCTTTTTCTTCTGTTCTGGTTTCTATATGTGGAAATGTATATCATTTAATTGAGACATTTCTTATTTCCTAATATAAACATATAGTGTTATGTACTACCCTCCCCTAACTTGATTAGAAATATGTCACAAATTTTAATATGCTTTCTTTTCATATTGTTCAATTCTAAATATTTTCTAATTTCCTGGACATTTCCCCTTGAAATCATGGATTATTTAGCAATCTGTTTTTTAATTTTCTTGTGTTTGTAGGTTTTCCTATTATTTATGTCCTGTTCATATCTCATTTAAATGCATTAACATATGGAAACTATTTTCTATGAGTTTTGTTTTACACTTGAGAAGACTTTTTTTCATTATTAAGTGTAGGTTTATTTTGATGAGTGTTCCATTTGTATTTAAAATTTTTTTATTATTAATTTTCATATGAAATGATCCATAAGTGTTAATGATGCAGTATGCTCCCTTATAGGGTTTCTGGGCTTTAGAATACTGATTCTATTGATGACTAAATGAGTGTTCAATTCCCCATATATAATTTTGGAGTTGTCTATTCTGCATTACAGTTTGGTCAGTTGATTTTTAATGTATTCTCAAAGTTGTTCTTAGTTATTTACATGTTGAGTATTATGTTTTACATTTAACTTTTCATCACTATATAATATCTCACTCTGGCAATGTTAATTTTCCTTTCTCTAACTTATATTTTGCCTTATATTAATATGGCATGCAAATTTCTTTTTCATAGTATTTGTGTGGTGTATATTTTAATCATTTTAATTTTAATCTACCTATATCAGTATATTTCAAATGAATTTCTATAGTCTATAGTTTGGTCATTTTTAAGTCAATTTTCACAATATCTGTGTTTTAATTAGTGTATCTATGCTATGTGCATTAACACAAATTTTGGAAAATTTAGTTTCAATCAACCATTTTGTTATTTGTTTTATGCTGTTTTTCCTAAAATTGTTTACTCCTGTTTCCTCTTCATTCCCTTTTGGGCATATTTGAACCACTTTTAGTATTACATTGTCCTGTGTCTATTGTTTTATCTGAAAATATCTTTTTGTATACTTTTGTTTAACTTTTCGTGTTGTTCTAGTTACTCATATATATTTCCATTGCTGTGTTCAAAAAGCTAAAACCTAGTGACTATTGCCAAAATAAATGTTTTTTTTCACAATTTCCAGGGTCAAAAGTTGAAGCATCATTTGGATGAATTTTTGATCTTGGTCACAGAAGGTCAAAATCAAGGTGGATTTAGAGTTATTTTTCTTGCTGAAAACTCTGCAAAAGAATATGTTTACATTACCATTCAATTTTTAAAATAAGCTGCTTCCAGAGACTGAGCTTCTTGCTTCCTTGGAGGCCTTTAATCGCACCCTCACTTGACATTTTAACGTCACCTCCAATCCTTCTCACAGGACTTCCTATATGTCAAATCCACCAACATTGTGTTGTGTCCTTTTCACATTTCATGTCTTTCTGACATCTTATTTGGCCACCAGTCAGAGAAATGTCTTTGATTTTAGGGGCACATGACATTACTTTGAAGTCACCAAGTAATTCAGGATTATATTACTATTTTAAAGTCAACTGTGCCATATAAAATAAACATGGAAGTGATACCTCACCATATTATCATGCTGTGGAAATTAGGGCATAGTATACATGGTGGAGCAAATTTAGACACTTTACATAACACAACAATGCACACGAATTTTCAGTCATCTTAGAATCAATATTTTACCATTTTAAGTGAAATGAAGGAATCAAATTCTTTGCCCTTCTATGTTTTAATTGTCTTAAGTTTTAGTATTTGTATCTATTATTAATCCTATTAAACAATGTTATATTTTTGTGCTTTAACATCCAAAATATATTAAAGGATTCAAGGAAGAATCATATATTAGATTTACAGAGATATAGCGTTTCTGCTACTATTTTATCATTATTGATCTTACAAAATTCTTTCTGATATCATTCTTTTCCTGTCTGAATAACTTCTTTTAACCAATATTTTACAATGAGTATCTTAGTAATGAATTCCATTACTTTCCTTTATCTGAAAATATCTTTATTTCGCCTACATTCCTGTATTAGTCTGGACACTCCAGATAAGCCCAATGAAAAGTGAGGCTGGCAAGTCTGAACTTCACAAAGTAAACTCCTATCTGGATTCTCTAACAAATTTGATGTTGAAGTCCTTAGTTTGAATTCACCAGGGTATAAATGACTGGCTAGAAATTCTAGGAAGAATCTGCACTGATGTTGAGGCAGAGATAAAACCCTCAATTCTCACCTCCAACTAATTGGATATGGAGATAACCCAAGTTGCTAAAGCCAATCTTCCTTTGTCACTTAGTGGATGCAATCGACTCTTTGTAATGCAAATCCCATCTACAAAACACCTTCATTCTTACAAGTAAGACAATATCTGACCAAACAAATAGACACAATAATTTAGACAAGTAAACAAGTGAAAGTAGTCGCCACAATTCCTGAAGGATATTTTTGCTTATAAAAATTATGAATTATATCTTTCACATATTTTTACATTTTGCTCCACTTCTTTCTGGCCTCCATGGTTACTGGTGAAAATCACATTCCTTTAATCATTGTTTCTACATATATAATGTATCATTATTCTGTTGTTTCTTTCAAGATTTTTCTTCTTTTTCTTTAGAATATGGAAGGTTTATGATATGTCTAGGCATGAATATATTTGATTTCATCCTCGTTAAGCTACTTTAGCTTCTTGAAAAGGTAAATGTTTTACTTCCTCCAAATCTGGGCTTTTTTCAGCTAAAAGTCCCTCTTTTTTTTTGGCACAGATTTCTTTCTCCTGGTGTATTGTGTCTCCTGTGATATGAATTATGGGAGTCCAGGAGAAAGATGCCCTATCACTTAAATGAAACACAGTTTTAAGCAAATAACTGTCTGGCCTAAAGTGGACAAGGAGTAGTTAAAAAGTGACAAGTTTACTACGAACTTTAATTCCCACAATTCTGTATAGTACTTCTTTGATAACGTCACCAAACACCTCATTTGCGCACTCATGTAATTTTTGCAGAAACTCTGGTCTCATATATTATGGAATGACTTTGTCCTGAGACCCCTTATATTCCTCCTCTTTTCCTCAGTTCTTTGTGCAGTGCTAACTTCATTTTTTGACCAGCCACCATCAAAATAGTCTCTCTTTTTCAAGAGTCCCAGTAAAGCTCATGTCTAACCATTTTTCCTAGTGTATTTTTTGGTCTTATGGCTTTTCCAACCCATGTGCTTCAGTGTTGTGTTGAAATAATTGGTGAGCCACAGCCAGGAGACCAAAGGACCACTGGCAGTGGTGAGCATGACCTCTGGGAAGGAATAATCCTGAGGAAAATCCTGATTTGTCCTTTTATATCCATGTGGGGAAGGGTGGCTGCCCTCCTGGATGAGCAGGACCAGACACATGGGGACCATAAGAGAATATGGAGTTGCCCACTTGCTTGACTGTTGTGGAATTCTTTGTGAGTATGGGGATGACCCAAAAATGCTGATGGGAGCAGAAAGCAACCTGCAAGAACAAAAGATTAGGAAGTTTAGTAAATATACCAGACATTATGTCACAGCATTTGGGCTGGTCATACCTAAGGACAGTAAAGTTAGCTACAGCAGATTAGCTCAAGCAAAACAAAGAAATCCCCATTTAGAGGAAAAGTTAAAGCTAGAAAGGGATTTTCATACTACTACCTCCACACAGGTCTCTCTGAGCAACTAGATAAGAAGGAGATAGGGATTCAAATATAGAAATTATAGAAAAGTCATTAAATCATGTTAAACCACTTGTGCAATCTAATTGTAAATTATAGATACAACATCCCACAGATACTGAAGTGCTAAACAGGACATTTGATGGTGAAACCATGCTTCCAAGAAATTATTTTACTAAATAATTAACAGATATGGAAAACATTTAGGCAGCAACTGTTGAAAGACCCCTGCCACCTGGATGGTGTAACTGTGGGCTATTGGAAGTCGATGGAATTAGTTTAACCGCTGGAGAAATGGGAAAACTTATCAACATTAATTTCTCTCTTTTGTTCGCATGTTAAATCTAATTGGGCCTGGACAGTCACGTTTATAAAATTGGTGAAAGTCAAAGAGAAAATAAAAATGATGGCTGCTTTGTAAGCTTACAATTAAATCATGGTATAGTCCTGATAGCAGCCAGTCTCCCCTGTCAACTTGCCTCCATAAAACTGTTTCTAGTGTTGCATGCTACTGGGTATTTGAAATAAAGAGAAGTTATGTTTGAATATAACCAAACTGAACCATTATTCTGAGAAGTTTGTTTAGTGTTGATGGTAATTGCATGTTTTAAGTGGTTTGCTTGGAGATAGTTACCAAAATTAATTTGGTACCTTAATTATGTAAGTTATTGAAGTTGGGGGATTGCTGCTTTTGTCTAGGTTCTTAGTTATGTCATATAAAAAAATTTAAGAATATGTCTTGTTAGTTAGGCCAGTAAAATGAATTTATTGAGAAGTGTGAGAAAGGAACAAAGTTTGTTGAGGAATGGGAGAAAGGAACAGAATTATGCACTGAGATCTTGATGTGGGTGCCTTTAGGCAAAGAGAGCATTTGGGATTGAGAATCTGACTTTATTAAGGCCACTCTTCACTCCAACCCCTTCTTAATGTTGGGAGAGGAGCCCCAGGTCTTTGATATCCTGATTGGTTTCCCCACCTGTTGGCTTTTGGCGGGCCAATGATGAGGCAAATTGTTTGGGTTTATCTGGAACCACCTGTTTGGAATTATTGGGGACCTCTTCTTTAACCCAGAAAATGTTCCAAATGGGATCTCATGGTCAGGGTCTTGCCAGGGTCCTCCAACTTTGTTTTTCATAGTTTAAGTATCCATTTAGGGTCTAGTGGCCATGTTGTCTGCTGGCTCTCAGCTGTGATCCACTTCTCCTCATTTCCCTGTACTAAATGCCTCAATTCCCCCTCAGAGTGTTTATGCCCTTATTATTTATTTTTTATTTTTCAAAATTAACAAACTTTTTGCTCCAAAGGACTTTATCATGAAAGTTAAACAACTAGGTACACAATGGGAGAAAATATCTAATAAAGGATTATTATTCAATATGCCCTTATTCTTAAAGAGATTTGAAGGGCAAGTTCAGCCAGTCCCTTCCCTCATATTTAAACAACAGGAAGGAAAAGGAGGGGTAATGGATATTCAGGTTAAACCTTCACATCCCATGGGCAAGGATCTCTTCAAAGAAATTTGATAAGACTTTGACTTTGTGCCACATCCTCATTTTCTTTTACTTGCTTTCTTTTTAAGTACCATTCTAAAAGGCATCTCATCTTTCTTTAATTTTGTAACTACTGGTCAACTATTCAATGATTTGGTTATTGATATTTTTAAAAAAAGTATATGATTTTAATTTCTGCCTTAATGCTGTTCTAAATCCAAAGAAAGTATAATTTTATTCAGGTTGCATGATTTGGTGGATATACTATAAAGAAAATAAATTATATTTATTGTGAGATATAAAGTGAGTGTGTATTGAATCACTGTGACCTATGTCATTTTTGAATAATTCTCTTGTTTTCTATCAAAAATTCTTTACTAATGTACTGTTAATAAGCAAAATTAAATTTTGAATAATCTCAAGATTATAACCAAAGAACCCTTACCATTCAGGAAATCTGTCCTCTCTGGAGGATGAAATTACTGATTTGGCAGTGCCTCTGAGTTGTATGACCCAAGTGAGTCCTTCATAAAGAATAACCTTGTTTTTAAAGGAACTAGAAGCAGAATTGTTTGCATCATTATGGATAAATGTGAATGTTTGAGTGAATTTTATCAATGATAAATGAAACATTATCACAAATATTGTTTTCTCTATAAGATATGCTAAACAATTATTCCTGTCACAGAAATTAAGCTTGTTTCCCCATTACTCAGGCATATTTTTTATGTTTTAATTCATGTGCTTTTTATAAATGAGTAATGAAAATTAAAAGGAAATAGATGTTATATGTCTCAGATCATTAACATATTCAATAATTTCTGCCCAATATTAAAACAGATTCTAATAGAATGTCCATTCTTTTTTATTCTAGTGTATGTTATAGGTGGATGATTTAAAATGGTACCTAATGATACATATGTGATATGTAGACTGTTCACAAAAGTTTGAAAATATAATACAAAGTTACTTAAATATGGTAGTAGTGCTAATACTATGAATGATATATTGCATGACCTAGCTTGAATAACACAGAAAATAAATTTATAGGCAACAGTAAGTTGTCATGTCTTTTCATGGAACTCAAATGAAATCATACCATATGTAGTAGTTTGTGTCTGGTTTCTTTCACTTAGCATAAGAATTTATTATTTTTTATTTTAACTCTTGTATTTTTTTAAATTAGAGAATTTGTAGATTTGCATAAAGGTCATGTAAGAAACTAAACGTTCCCATATATGCCTGTATTGCAATATGTGTCCTATGGATAATGCCAGCTACTGTGTGTGGGTTGATTGTGGGAGCCCAGGGAATGGGAAACACCCTCCCTTAAATGAAACAGTCTGAAGTATATAGCCATGTGACCTAAACTGGACACTGACCAGTGAAAAGTGACAGGCCTACAGCAAATTTTATTTTCCCAAGGCTGTATACTCCCTCCTTGTATAACATCACCACACACCCTGTTTATGCACCTCATGTAACATTTATTGAAACTCTGTTTTCATACCCTATGAAATGTCTTTGTCCTGAGACCCCTTATATTCCCCCTTCTTTCCTCACTTCTTTGCAAAGCACTAACTTCATTTTTTGACCAGCCACCATCAAAAAAGTCTCTCCTGTGTGTAAATTACAATAAAGCTCATGTCTAACCATTTGTTCTGTGTGTTCTTTGGTCTTACAGCATCCCTAAACTGTCCCTTTAAAATTTGGGTTAAAACATGTATATAAGACCTTGTGTTACTGCACCATATGTCACTTAGTCTTCATTCCTTTTAGTAAAAATGTATTTTGTATCTCTGTTGTCGAGATTGGAAAATCTGTACATTTATCTACCTCCAATATGCTGAAATTTCCTCTGTGATCACCATTCTGTTTTAGAGCATATTTAATTAATTAATTAATTAAATTTCATAATCCATTTAATGTCTTTTTCGGTTCTAAAATTTCCCTTTGATTCCTCCTTTTTTCCCTGTTAGACTTTCAAGTTTTCATTAATTTCAAGGCAGGTTACCCTTATTTATTTGAACATTTTTATAATAGCTGCTTTAAATTATATGCCATATAATTCCAACATTTATGTTCATCACAGGATCAAAAGTTTTAAAAGTCTTATTTTGCTTTATGATTTGGAACTTTCCTGAATCTTTCAATTCCAAGTAGTCTTGGATTTCATTATGCATATTTCAAATATTTTACATAATTCAAAAATGTTACTCTTGGCCTTGTTTAATTTTATGAGAATGTTATAGTTTTTGTTGTTAAAAAATTCTCCCAGTTCTATTTATGGTGGAGTTTTGTGTAAATTTCCATATTCAGAAACTTCTCAAGTCTATTTGTATCTATAGTCATGTGCGAAAATCAGTGTCATGCTTGATGCCTTCATAATGATCTTTCTGTTAATTCAGTTCTGAAAGTCTTCATTGTGGTGGTTAGGATTTGATTCATATATGTTCAGATGGAATATGTCTAGGAATTTTAAAATATATTCATTAATTTGTTTTACTGAACTCATATTCTCCACATCTCTATGCTATGTTCTGATTTAAATTCTGATATTCTTCCCACATTTGGTTGTGTCTATTAACCTTTTAAAATCCTCAAAATCCTCAATGCCTCTATGCATGTAGCTTTATTGTGTGGAAGAGATAGAGTTGAATGCACTTCATCTTAATGGGTGTCTTAGTTTGCCAAGGGGCTGCCAATGCAAATTTGAAGAAATGTGTTGACTTTTATAATGGGAGTTTCTTTGAGATAAAAGCTTAAAGTTGAGGCTGTGAATTGTCCAAATCAAGGCACCATCAGAAATGCTTTCTCACAAAGATTAGTTGTTGGTCATATCCTCCCAGCAGCAAATGTACAAGAGGGTGGGTCATTCTCTACTTTCTCTTATAACTCAGCTGTGGCCAATCAGTCATATCTCCCTGGGCCTCAGATCCTTGTGCCCATTATGGCTTCTGGCCTTGGTCTTTGCTGTGGGCAAGCTTGGAGTCCTTTCTTTCACATTGTTGTATCAAAATGTTAGAGCTCTATTTTCATGTGTGTGTCTCTGTTTATATCAGACCCAACAAGAGGGCAGAGACTCAATCACAGTCACTGATACTGACTAGTCAAGAAGGTCTCATACTGTTACCAGATTTTGTCTAGGTTCTTGACTATGCTGCAGAAATGAATTTCAAGAGCACATTGTGTTAGTTAGGCCAGTAATTTATTAATAAAGTATGGAGGGTAAAGAAATGGCAGAAAATAGAGAGTGGGTCCCAGAGAGAGGAAGGGGCTGAAGAGTGATAAAGAGGGCTGATTTATAGGCTACGATTTCCCATTATAGATGATAAATTCCCATGTTTTACTTGCATGTTGATCCATGGGGGGGATGGGAGTGTGGGGACATAACAAGGGCAGGGTGCAGAAGCCAAGAAAAATGAGGGAGACTTGACCTTTGTACTTGCTTTTTAAACCTTTAATTATTCCACCACTTTGTTAATCACATGGGAGGCGTCCCAGCTATTTGCTCTTTTAATTGATTATCTCACCCATCAAAACCCCAAGAAAGCCCAATTATAAGGCCCCTGGAGAATATCCAGGCATTCTCCTGGCCTCTGGAGGAAACCTCATTATGAATGGCAGGAGACTCATGAGAGTCTTCCAGCAGCCATCTTCGGGGTATTGATATCCATGTGGACTTGTTGCCAATTTCCAGATCCATATTGATTCTCTATATGAAGCCTGCTTCATTTCCTCCTCAGGGAGTTTGTACCTTTATTCTTAAAGGGGTGCTGAAGGGAGATGTTCATTCTAATGTAATTACTTCCTGCTGGTTAGGGGCAGCAGGCCTTATCTGACAAGTTGTAAAACCCTCTGGCTATTCTTCCTCCATTGGAGGAAGATGGATCTGGCATCCATAGTGATGCTGGATCAAGTCCCCAAATGGCTAAATGATGTTGATTCTGGAAGAAAGAAACTTGATTAGAATCTTGAGTATATATGATCCCACTAAGTGGATACTGGACCAGAAAAATAGAAAAGGCCAGGTGCCTGCAAAGGCTAAATTTTCCCAAAGTTAGTGGGAAATAATATTATTCTTTCAGTAATGGATTTAGATATAAATTGCTAATCTCTTTTCCTATGGTAGGAAAAGAATGAGAAGAAGCATTGCCCTTTTTAGTTAAGATACAGGAGAGAAAAAGAGACAAGGCTTCTTAATGGGTGATTGGTTTGCCCTCCCCCTAAAAATAGGCATCTGGGCTTGAGTTAAAGGGAACAGTTGGCTTTGACACAGACACTACTTAGCTATGTGTCTTGAAGAGGTATTTCAGGCCATCCAATGACTGGTGCTCATGTATCTCATCCAATGCTTCTGGTGAGCTGGTACTTTCCTGTGTAGCTGGCTTCACTAGAGATAATTGCATGAAGCTGGAAATTCCTTTAATAGCTGTGGGAGTGATCAGAACTACAGAGTAATGTTACTTCTATTTTGGCTCTCACTGAGAGAGGTTTGTTTTCTGCCAAGTATTTGATCAGAATCTGGTTTCCAGGTCCTAGGTGAGGGAAGGTTGCCCATGGATCATCTCAAAGGTGATAAGCTGAAATGTGTCTTAGCCACCTCATTTGCAATTTCCCTTCTGGTGGGAAATACTTAGGCCTGGAAGGATGGCATGTGGGTTTGCCAATCCTCCCCAGGTATGAGTGGGACAGGTTCTGGAAACGGGGCTAAGAGGGATACCTGAGTTAAGCACATTCATTAACTACTTAGAAAATGATGTTTACCAGGACTTCTAACATGCTTAATGTCCATTTGCATATGATCTAGAACAGAGACCGCTTTTGACTATACCGTTGCCATGTAGACCAGTAGTAGGTAGAATTTAAGACACTCCTATGGGAACAATGCCCATGAATCTAGGAAGAACAAAGAAACGCTTTTTAGTTGACTTACTATGCATTCCAGAGTTCAAGTCTGATTAAAATGTTTACCACTCTAAATAATTTTTAGCTGATGTTCTGGTCTCAGCATATTGAGAAGGTAATCCAGAGCTTTGCTGACTGGCATCCCTGTGGTTGACCTATGTCTTGGGGGATGCCTGAAACCCTAAATTTCAGACCAAATCACCCAAGACAAGTTGGTGGGAGATGGAATAGTTATCCAAACTGAAGTGTCTGTGATAAGTCTCAGAGGACGTTTGGCTGCCTTGTGAATGGAAGGGCCCAAGGAATTTTTGGGGTGCCATTCAGAGATTCCTGCTCTGCTTCTCAGCACCCCTGCATCCCAGGGTCCAAGACTGCCCTGTTACCCAAATGGAAGCTCTTGAGGTAAATTTCAGGGAATGTTTGGTTGCTCTCTGGATCAAAGCACTGAAATTGAGTCTTGGAGGAAATTCAGAGTTACTTTTCTGGTTCCTGCCACCCCAGGAATCAGAGACCCTGCTGCTGAGCATTTCTGGAGCTTTTCTGGACTTGGGAGACAGATCATATAGATCTCGGGGTCTGAAGCTGCCATGCTGAATATTACTCCTTCCTGGAGAAGGGGCAAAATCTTCTTCCTATTCTTGCAGAAGTCTTAAAAGCCATTCTTAGGAATGGGGAACTTCTCAGTTCTACCAGCCATCAAGAGGCCATTAAGTGATTAGAGATCAATTGTTCTAGCTAACAGGCCTTGGGGCCCTAAGGCAATAACTTCCTCACTAGCAAATGCATTTTCAATTTAAACAACTTTTAAGACATTCCAAAGCATTTTAACACAAAACCTGTAATAATAAATTAAGTAGTAAGAAGTAGGAAGGTAAAATGTGGTAAAGGATAATTATGAGAGGAGCCCTGGCTTGTGAGAGCCCTGGGAAAGGAAACTCCCACAGCATCCGTATTGGCCCTGCTTGTCACCTTCCCAGCCTGTCCCAGACTAGGTAGCTGTGTGTGGTCAATAGCAGGGTGGCTTGCAAAGACATGTACCCGCTGAGACGTGCAAGACCCTGGCTCTGAGTCATTGCCCTTCCCCTTCCAAGGAAGAAAGAGGGTGGGAATCTTAGATGATGAGAAACCCAAGTGGTACTCAGAGAGACAGAGGAACAAAGTTTTATTATGCACAAGCTCAGAGGGGAATCTGGTCGCCCAAAGTCTGAGCCCCAAGTTTTGGCTTTCATGAGTTTATAATAGGGACTTTAATAATAGGGCAAATTCTTAAACAAGTGGGCAGGCGGGGTTTACAAAAGAAAAAAAAAAGCAAAAAAAAAAAAAAGTTGTGACTAAGTGTGTGTTTAACTTATCTTCCTAAAGCAGAGATCCTTTGAGGAGGAAAGGAGTTATTATCTACTTAAAACTTGTACATTCCAGTTAAAAGGGGTGGGTGGGGAAGCACCAATCTTCCTAAGTTGTGGATTCCAGGGAGAAAGGCAGGAGGAGCGCTTATTTTCCTAAGGCTGTGGGTTTCTGTTGAGGAAGAGGAGTAGGGCTGCAGCACTTTCTTCATCATTCCCCCCGTTGATGGCCTTATACTTCTTTATGGGGCATCATCTGCTAGTTTGGGGATTTTTCTATTGTCCCCAAGGGCTGATACTTAACACTAGGCATTACTTGGTGTTTTAAGGCATTTAGGTGGGAAGTGATGTATTGTGTTAAGTACTGTAGAATGCATGGCCTATAAGATAGGAGGAAGAAGACTGAGGCTTTTCCTTGCATGAATGGCAAAATCCAAGAAAGGAGATACTGGAAGTAATTCATGTTGGCCGATACCTGTTATGCATGGTTTAAGCAGTCTTTGGCTCATTCCTTTAGCAGAGCTACCTTGTCCCTAACTATACCTGAGGAATTTGCATAGAAACAACATTCTTCCCCCAGGGCCTGGAAGATTCCCCCTTAACCTGCAGAGTGAAAGTCGAATCCTTGCCTGTTTTGTAAAACTACTTCTGCCAATGAGTCTATCTGGTCTTGTAACCCATTGAGAGCCCCTGATATTTCTTTGAGGTCATTCAATGTTTCCTGTGCTAGGGTTTTATGCCCTCCTGACCAACTGCAAGTAAGGCCCCTGCTTCTGCTGTGCTTCCAACTACTCCGAGTCTTAAGAGTAGGGGAATTGCCTGTATTGCTCATTTGGCTCAGGAGAGCTTTCCAGGCAATTTTTCTCCATACACTGTGAATGATGGTACTCACCAAGCCAGGTAAGAGATGCCCTAGTCATCTTGGGGTAGGCACTGGTAGGCATTGGTGCCACAGACCCAGATGGTGGAGTTTGTGGTGCATAAGTTGGACTCACTGAGTGGGTGGGTGGTGTTACAGTTAGTCTTTCTAAGAGGGAGGAGAGTTGAAGAGGAGATGGTAGTTATGTTTTTACAGTTAGCTAGTTTTCCTGGGGTCTGGTAGTAGACTGGGAGGGGGCTGGTTCCCACTGCAGAGCTGTCATGGTTCAGGAGGGTTATGTGCCATGAGGCAGGTATGGCAAATATGGTTAGACTTGAGGAATTACATAGCCAGCAGGATGCAGCTATGTTGGGTTGGGATTTATTTAGGAGTTGGTAGAAATTTCAAACCTAGTTCAAAAGGACATTGTGGGGGGCTGTTCTAACTTTGGCTTTTAGGGTCTGGGAAGCTTTACTGACATTTTTAACCAGGGTTTTCTCTGGGGGTTGGGTTACTGGTATCAGTTGCACTAGTATGAAATCCCCTGCGTCTGGCCCTGCTGGGTCGTATATTCTGATTCCTAGTTTTAGTCCTGTTTGGGCCTTTGAAAAGTTATATTTTGATCCAGTGGTTATGTTTAATAAGGTGAGTTTAACGAGGTCACAGGTTTCTATGCTACACCTTGATGGGCTGGGAATTTTCTGTAGGAGATATGGAGAACTTGGTGGGACGCCCTTCCTGGGAGCAGTGGCACCTACCAGCAAGCTCCAAGAGTGGCAGAACCCTCCACTTTTGCAGGGGTCTTGGCAGAGACATTTGTCATAACTTCTATAGTTGTGACCTCTACACACTCTCCTGGGGACAGGTATGGGGGCATGGAGTTATGGGGCAACTAGCAAGGTGTAAGGACTGTGATCTTGGATTGCCCTGCAAGTGTTGAATATTACAGAGCCTGAGGTTGCACCTGCTGAGAATGGGACTGAAGCATTCAGCACAGATTGTTTGCCCCAACTTTGACTGACTTGCAGCTGCCATTAGTTTTGGGGGTGGGTATTGGCTCATAGGGAGGGGACAAGGAAGAAAAGGATAAGCAAGTCAAAGCACTGAAACATCCTATTATACCCCAATAAGCTATTGCAATTAAAGCTATATTCACTATAGTCCAGTCTGCAGGAGCCACAGCAGCTAGTTCAACTCTGAATAACAAGGCAAATAGGCTGTACAAGCACAGGATCCACCAGGAGCTGGGGTCCATTCAGCAGGCGACTGGCGAGGTCAGTGTTTGGGGATCCCGGGTGACACACACACTCAAGGGGTGGCCAGGTATGGGTTGGTCTGTCCAGCTGTTCTGTTCTTTATTGGGGTGTGCCTTCTTGACCCTGGAATGATAAATCCAAGGGACGATGCCTGCAACTTTAAAAGCAGTAGGAGTTACAAGGGTCACTGTATGTGGGCCAGTCCAGGAAGGCTGAAGGGGTTTTTTTTCCAGTCTTTGACCCAGACTAAGTCCCCTGGCCAGTGGGGTTGCACTGGGTTTCCCAGTGAAATGAGGTTCTGGGACAAGACAATTTTATGTATTAGGGCTAGAGTTTTCCCCAGCTGCTGGAGGATGAAATCTTGGCTAGCTTCCCCCAGGGGCTTGAGATTTCCTCTGAATGCTTGGATAATTGGGGGTGGCTGTTCAAATAGAATTTCAAAGGGTGAATAGCCTGTAGGTCCTGGGGTGAACCCAACTCACAGAAGGGTTAAGGGAAGTAAGTCTACCCAGAGGAAACCAGTTCCTTGGCAGAGTTTGGCTAGGGTAGCTTTGAGGGTTCGAGTCATGCATTCAACTTTCCCTGAACTCTGAGGTCTGTAAGCAGTATGGAGTTTCCACTTGATCCCTAACATTTTTGCCAGGTCATGGACTAAGACAGCCATGAAGGCTGGGCCGTTTTTGCTTCCAAAAGACAGAGACAGCCTGTGTTGGGGAACGATTTCTCTAAATAAAGCCTTAGTCACTTCTCTTGCCTTTCGGTGAGAGTGGGGAAAGTTTTGACCCAGTCTGAAAGGTGCATATCATCACTAACAGATATTTATACCCCCAACTTGGTTTTACTTCTCTGAATTCTACTGTGAGATCTTGGAAAGGGGCTGTCCCCATGTCCTGAATGTCAGCCGGAGCATAGGGGCCATGCAGAGGGTTGTTTTTGGCACAAACATGGGACTGGCTGCTGATGGTGGCACAGAGAGAAGCTAGTCAGGCTATGTCATAGTATCTCCCGAGCAAGACTTCTAGTGCAGTTTTCCCTAGGTGGTTGAGTTGGTATTGCTAGATGAGGGCATGAGTGGCATCTTTTGGGATGAAAATCTGATTATCTGGGAGCAGCCCATTTCTTTTGGGAGTTCAGCTTTCCCCTTCTCCCTTGGCCCATTCCTGTTCTTTCCAGGTATAGCTTAGTTGATTAGTTTCTTTTCCTAACAGTGACAGCTGTGGTATCGATTCCAGGATTCGTATTCCATGGGTTCTTTCAGCTGCTTACTGAGCTGCTTTCTTGGTTAGCCTGTTTCCTTAAGTGAACATATCCAGTCATTTCTGATGTCCCTGGTAGTGGATGCTGGTGACTCTGTCTGGTTTCCAGATTGCTTCTAATAGTTGAAGGATTTCTTCTTTGTTCTTGATTTCCTTTCTGCCTGCAGTTAGGAGGCCTCTTTCTTTATAAATTGCTCTGGGTATATGCACGGCAGCAAATTCCTTTTTACAGTCAGTTCAAATGTTTATTGCCTGCCCAGCAGCTAACTGCACGGTTTGGACCAGTGCCCAGAGCTCTGCCCATTGTGCAGACCATCTTTGGGGTAGAGATGCTGCTTCCACCACCTGTTCAGCAGTGGTGACTGTATATCCAGCAAACTTCCTCCCATTTTTAACAAGACTGCTCCCATCTGTAAATAGTGTCTGATCCGTGGAAGGGAGTGGTTTGTCTTGTAGGTTGGGGCAACTGACATAAACTTCTTTGGTCGTTTTAACACAATCATGTAAAGGGACCCCTTCCTTGTCTGGCAAGAAAATGGTGAGGTTTAGACTGTGCACTGTTTCTATTGTTATTCTGGGATTTTCACAGAGTAAACCTTGGTAATGTGCAAGCTGGGGGTTAGATATCTACCGGTGCCAGTGTGAGTTCATTAGGGCAGTGATTGCGTGTTGCACCATGACATGAATAGCCTGTCTGAGGGTTAATTTGTCAGCTTCTTTGATGAGGTTTATGGTTTCCACCAGGGCTTTCAGGCAGGGTGGTTATCCTGCAGCCATTGGTCCAGCTGCTTGGAGAGGTAAGTGATGGTCCTTTGCCAGGGGCTGACTGTTTGTGTGAGGACTCCCAGTGCTATTTTGTTCTTTTGATGCACGAACAAGTTAAAGATTCAAGTTATGTCTGGGAGCCCTAAGGCAGGGGCTCAGATGAGTTGTCTTTTGATGTCTTGAAAGGTCCTCTGTTGAGCTCCTTCCTAGTTGAGAGACACCTTTTCTGGACCTGTCAGAACTTCATAGAGGGGTTTGGCCATGGCTGCAAACCAGGGAATCCAAATGCAACAGAACTCTGCAGCCTTGAGGAACTCACAAAGTTTTCTTCATGTGGTGGGGATAGGGATGGTGCAGATTACTTTTTTTCATTCTGGTCCGAGTAGCCAATGCCCTTGTGTAACGCTGAACTCCAGGTACTTGACCTGCTGTTTACAGATTTGGGCTTTTCTCCAAGACACTTTGTATGCAGGCTGTGTTAGAAGTTGTAGGAGAGTCTGGATCCCTCTCCAGCAGTCCTCTTTTGTTTCACTGACAAGTAGGAGTTCATCTACATCTTGTAAGAGGGTACACCTGCAGTCTTCCCAAGGGTAGGTGGCCAGATCTGCCACCAAGTCTTCCTCAAAAAGCATAGGGGAGTTTTTGAAGTCTTGCAGTAGCTGAGTCCATGTTAGTGGCCGGGTTCTGGGATCTTTCCACTCAAAGGCAAACAGAGGCTGGCTTGGGGGGAGTGAGCAGCCACAGGCAGAAGGCATTTTTCAGGTCCAAGCAAGTGAATCAGGCTGCTTCAGGTGGCAGCTGTCCTAGCAAAGTGTACAAGTTGGGAACAACCTAATGTAAGGTGAGAGTGGCATTGTTGATGGCTTATACATCCTGGACTGTTCGATATCCTGTCCCATCTGGCTTCTTTACTGGTAATAATGGGGTGTTCCAGGGTGACTGCAACTCAATCAGGGTTTCCTCTTTCCTCGGGTGATCTATGTGTTTGACCATGCCCAATTGTGCTTCACGGGGAATTGGATACTGCCTCTGCCAGACCGGGACCACACGAGGCTTCAGTTTGATGATAATGGGTGCATGGTTCCATGCCATTCCAAGTGGGTTTCTTTCTGCCCAAACCTGGGGGAAAAGTTCCAGCAGTTTTTCCAAATTTTGACTTGAATTTTCTTCCACATGAAGTCTCCATTCCTCACTTCGGGGTACAGTGACAAGGAGAATGAGGCCGAACCTGAGGCTTAAGCTTGCTGGCCCCTCAGGTTTGAAGGTAATCTGGGCTTCAAGTTTGGTTAAGAAGTCCCTGGCAAGTAGGGGAACTGGGCGTTCAGGCAGGTAAAGAAATTCATGAGTCACTTCGTGGTCAGCAAGCTGACAAATTTTCAACTGGCAAAAAGGCTGTTGGCTTGACTGGTCTCCAGTCACTCCTATGATGTTAGTGGTTTTGCTGCTAAAGGGGGCAACAGGGTTGTGACCACAGAATATTCAGTGCCAGTGTCTACCAAGAAAGTCATCGACTGGGTCCCAAATTGTAGTTTGACCATGAGCTTGTGGGAGCCAAGTTCAAGTGAGCCAAGTGCCCCCTATTTGGAGTCGAGTCCTGCCAGCCTGACCAGATGGTCCTGGGGCTCAGGTTGGTATTTTCCTTTGGGGATGTTCCCTCCATGTGCCTGATTCTTTTGGGGGCACTCATTTTTCCAGCATACACTTTCTTTTCACTAGGCACATTGGTCTCTGGCCAGTGGCACCCTTTTGGTGCTTTTTCCCCCTTTTCAAGGTGGCCCGCCTTGTCTGGTGGAGTCAGGATTTCCCAAGGCTGCTGCCAGTAGGAAGGCTTGATGTTTAACTCACTTCTTGGACTTTTATTCAGTGACTTTGTTTTGATTGATGAACACTGTATTGGCGATCTCAAGGAGTTGAGAGATGTTCATTACGGTGAACCCTTCTAATTTTTGGAGCTTTCTTTTAATGTCTGATGCTGCCTGCACTACAAAGGTGGCATTCACCATTCTCTGGTTTTCAGAGCCTCAGGGTCAAAAGAGGTGTAGATTGTGAAGGCCTTGCAAAGTCATTCGTAGAAATCTCCCAGAGAGACTTCAATCTTTTGAGTGACTAAATCATCTTTGTCAAGTTTGTGGGTCGTTTTGCCCCTTCTCGCACCCTTTGAAGGAGCGGTTCCTGATCTTGCTGGAGTGCAGCCTGTCCCTGATCAATGTTGATGTCCCAGTTCATTTGGGCCTCTGGCACCACCCCTTGTACCCAATCTGCCCAGTTTAAGATACCAATAGGGGCCTGCTCCTGCAGCCACTTTTGGGCTTTCATCAGAATCAGTCATCTCTCCTCCATATTAAACAAAGTCAGGAAGAGTTTACGGCAATCATCCCAAGTGGGATGATGGGTTTGGAAAATGGATTCCATGAAATCATTAATGGCCTGAGGCTCTTCTGAGTAAGAAGGGGTGTGGTGCTTCCAGTTTAGGAGGTCTGTAGTTGTGAAGGGCTGGTAGTACAAAACAGGCCTCCCAGGTCAGATGGTCGCAGCCTCACCAATCTGGACCAGACCCTTTGTTTCATGGAGGGGCTTCTGTAATGTGGGTTGTGCCAACCAAAGCCTCCTTGCTATTGGGGTCCCAGGGATTTCTTCAGCGGGGTTCAAGGTTCCTGGAGTGACTGAATGTGGGGGTGTTTCTGGGAGATCTGCCTGCACTCCCAGGCTAGAAGGAGAAGCTAGAGTGGCTGGAGCTTATGGCAGTGGTGGTAGTGGTGGTGGGTCCTCTTCCAAGGACCCCTGATGAATGTCTGGCTTCTGGAACCCTGTTCCCTGTGTGATCAAGACCCTGCTCTGTCCTTTTTTTCTAATGCACCATCAAACCTAAGGAGGCATATTCTGGGCTATTTCTAACCAAGAGTCAATGTAGGGAAACTGATCAGGGTGGCCAGAAGTTCCTGTCACAACCAGCCACACTGCATGGACCCTGGTTATATCCAGGTTCCCTTCTGAGGGCCAGTCAATGTTAAAAGTGCGCCACTCTACTTCACATAAGGTTTGGAGGGTGCAGGGGTTCATCCATATGCCATAATCTCCAGAAAAAGCCCTTTTTGAATTTCTTGAGCATGTACTTTAAGACAGTAAGTGTTGACTGTGATGAGCCCATACCCTGAGTCGGTGGCACAAGACAGACAAAGGAAAGCGGTTGCTTCTTTCAAGGCCACTCAGATACCCACCTGTCCATGTCTCTTGTGAGAACTTTGTCTCATCTTAGCTAAGGTGCCCAGGAAGCGTTCGGGGTGGGCTCTTGTGCCATATGATGTAGCTGTGGAAAACAGGTAAGGTCCCACTCTGGCTCCATAGCACAAGATGTGGAGTCACAAACTGGAATAAAAGAGGCAAGCCTCTGCCATCCTCACTCACACACACAATTGCTTAGAAATTACACAGTCCCTCCCTCAGGAATTAACAGTAATAAGTCCACACCCTGAGTCGGTGGTGCAAGACTGGTGAAGGAATGGGCTGCCCCTTCTGAGGCCACTCAGATGCCCACCTGGCCACATCTCTTATGAGAACTTCAGCTCATCTTATTTATGGTGCCCTGGCAGAGTTTGGAGTGGGTCGCTATGCCATTTTACATAGCCACTGAAAACAGTTTAGGGCCCACTCTGGTCCTGTAGCACAAGCTGTGGAATCACAGACTGGAATAGCAGAGGCAAGCCTCTGTCATCCTCATTAACACACATAAAATCACTCAGAGATTATGCAGTCCCTCCCACAGGGTCTGCCCTATCTTGGAATCTTGAAATTTGAGACTTTGGGAGGTGGTCAGTTTCTCCTTCTGTCCAGAGATGGGCCTGCATGAGGACTTGGCACCCAGGGCCTTACCTTTCTGGAGTTTTCTGGCACTGTTCAGTCTGCCTCCCCATTAAGTCAGGCTGTAGTGTGAGGTCACGGCCTGTGGGGACCACCTCCGCAGGAGGTCCCATTAAGAGAATGGGTGGCGCTTAGCTCGTTCGCTCAGAGATTGCTGCAGGCTGTGCCCATCAGCCCCAAGTCCGAGGTACAATGAGCCTGCTCAGCTGGATTTCCCAGTCAGGGAACCAAATGTTGCAGCAGATGAAACTTAGACAATGAAAAATCCAAGTGTTCACTCAGAGAAGTGGGGGAACAAAATTTTATTATGCAAAATATGCAAAACATAATTTGTTGTTTGGTAGGCATTTTCTAAATATGAATGCAATAAAATCAACCAACAAAATAAGGTGTTAATGATAAAATTAAAATTTCAAGTAAAACTGAGAATTCTAGGAAATGTGTACTCCACAGGAACTTCCCAGTTTCCCAATAAAAGACTTTTCTGATAAAATTGGTGTTGCTATTAATACATGTGGTTTATTTTTGGTATTGTATAATTAAATATGTCATGTATACATGATCTGCATCACTCTGTGAACCAATATTCTCTGGATGAACAACACATGATATTATGAAATCCACACATAGGTAAAAGACCCATTCAAATTCCCAAAATAGATCAATGTATCTAAATTTAAGAGAATATGAAAAGTTCATTAATTTGATTTCAGTTTCCAAATTGCAAGTGTTCTTTAAGAAATCAGTACTTTTTTAATTTTGGAGAAATTTCACAAAATAATATTGATGATTATTTGAAAATACTTTTTAAAGAATCCTTTCCTTTTGTAACCATATATCTGAGTCCATATTTTCTTCATGTTCTTCACACTAAAAAATATATTGCAACAGAACAAATGATGAAGTAGATACAAAAATTCAGTTGTCTTCTATTAATTCAAATATTACAGTAGTTTTCAAAAATTTGATAATGTTTCCAATGTTTTTGCAAAATAACATACTTTATCATAAAATGTGTCATTACATTAATAAATAAAAAATTACTTAATTTTATTAAATTAAATGGGCATTTAAACATGCATTGGTTCTATTTTCTAATATAATTTTAATATTTTTAATAAATCACATAAAGTTAAGACTTTAAGGCCTTCAATAATTTTTCAGTATGTAAATGGTCCCGGGCCCCAAGAAAAATGGAGAACAGATGATTTTTCAGTATTATATTTGAAGTTACATTCTTCAAATATAATATTGGAATCTTAGGTTCTATATTTTGATACACATTTTTTTCTTATCATTATTCTATTTTGAGGGTTTTGTTTCCATAAAAATAAAAAAATACTCTGGATTTATTAGCTGCCATGCCATCGGTTTTTCTCTTTAACACCTCAAGTTGTCATATCTGCCCAGTTCTTCCATATATTGGATGTACTGTGAATTATCCTTGCCATATCAGGGACTGCCTGCAGCCTCTATCAGATTTGCTTTCTGCCCAAATATATGCATTCAGATACTGAGAGCATGTAGTGTTGATCAGTATAAGCAAAGTTCTGCCTTTGTGAAACCATCACTGAGTGTTATCAGCTCTGGTGAAGCTAAAAATGTCCTATGCTACATTAAGGGGGATTTCTGCTTCCATAGATTTGACTTCTGTCTACTCAACAAACTTTCCAAGCCAGCATTTGTAACTGAAATGACATCAGGTAAGAGTGCATAGAGACTTCTGTTTGAACCTTTATTTGCTAGGAATACCTCAGAACTTCTTTACCTTTCCTACATTATGCTTCTATCCAGATTGGCAGTCACTAATAAAAATATTCAGAATAATGAAAAATCAAAATTTTCTTAAGAATTTCTTCCAAGGGATAGTTACTGACATTCTTGAGGTTATCAAATATTATTCATCACATCTCATATGTGAGAATCTGTTGCAGTCTTTTATGGTGAATAAGAGCCATACTGTACCCACAACTTCTCTCTCTCTCTCTTGTATTTAAATTTATTTTCCTTAGAAATTAAATCATTAAATGTTACCCTTTCTTTAAAAAAATTGAGTAGTTGCTGGCCAATTTTTGGTTTTTAAACATTTTTAGTTAATTTAAACTGTAAATGATTTTTCTTCAAGCCATAATTTTAGTCCAAAACCATAAGAATATAATTTTCTTAGGGGTAAAAAATTTATGGATTTAATATAGGCAAATAAATGCATTGAATCTCCTGGGAACTAGGAAACGCCATTGAGTATTTCTTTTCTCTAGTTGCTAATTTATTGCTAAAAACACCATTACAGATTTAATTAATCCTGAGAGTATAGTCAAGGAATCCTTAGCAATCAGTAGTTGAAGGAATGCTGGCCTCTCAGTAATCTGAAATCACCAGTTTTTCTAAGTGTTAGGGAGTCATGACACATATGTGTCTTCCACAAAGAATAATGATATTTATAAAGAACCCAGAAGCAGAATGGTTCATTTAATTTAAGCACTGAGAAATGACTCCTTGAATATTCTCAGTGAAGAAAGAGTCAGGAGCATGGGTTTTGTCAATCTTTGTAAATTCTTGGAAAGATATATTCATGTTAGGGAAGAAAAACTTACATCATTTTTCAGGTAATATTTGTATTTAAATTGATGTGCTTCCCTGAAGTTACTAATGAAAAATTCTGTGAAACAACAATGATATGTCTCATTTTCCTTAGCATACACATACTTTCTTATTTAACTCTTGCAAAGTGTGTGTTCATAGGATAGTATGAATGTTTCTGATTCTAGTGTTTATTTTAGGTGATTCATTTTTTAAAATGTCAATTGAAGGTCTATGTGTGATACACAGTCTGGACTCTAAAGTTTGAAAACTTAATGACATAAAATTTACTTGAAAATCAACTAGTGCAGGCACCTTGAATGAGCTATTTTTTGAAGTAGATTCTAAAGGATAACAAAGTATTTTACTGACAAAATAGAGTTATGATGGCATTTCATGGAAATCTACCAATATAAAATATTCCTTAAAATATAAAAGGGAATGTTGAGATATCCAGTGTAGATTTTAGTACAAACTCTTTCTAATATTTGTTTGTTGGATATTATGAATCAGTGATGCTCTACATGAATCATTTTTTAATGTATTACTGTACATTAACTGTTTTATGAGGAATTAGCAATCCCACTGCATATGTTGTTGCTGACAGTTTAAAATTGTAAAGCAAATTCTTTTGAAATATGCCCAAGATAATAAGGAACAAGAGAAAAAATCTTGAACTCTCTTTTATGAAAAATTTTATTCATTTAACCATGTGAATGCACTCTCATGGACAGATTTATAGTAAATTTTGTGAAGGGAAACTTGAAGTTTTGTACCAACTGAGGAGAAAGTTGCAATCTCAAGTGATGGAGAATAGGAAGGAGACCTCTAAGGATCAAGAGCTAATGCATGATTTTGATGAAGCAAATGAAAAAACTCAAATGTAAGACTGGTTCAATTCAGTGACACAATATAGGCTAATAGCATAACCTTAATCCCTGGTCAATATTTTTATAGTAAAGTTCTCTGCTTAAAGGATTTTTTCTTCTTTAAAATGAGGAAAATATAGGTAACCACACATAACTGAATAATTTTTATAGAGAAATAACTTGCATAAAATATTTTACAAAAAAAACCCTAAAAATTCATATGTTATAACCAATTAAGCAAATCAATATTATTAATAACCAGGAAATGGTGATCAGAATTGTAAAATATATTTGTAAGGATACATGGATTATATGTAAGTAAAATATTAATAAAATTCAAATTATAAATGCTTATAGTTATAAACCTTCAGTTTTAGCTTTTTCATCAATGGAAATGTTATAATACTGAAATTTGACTCAACAAAATTAGCTTTTGAAATGAAAAAAAATAATGAACTTTGAACTAGTTTTCTTTATGATTTGAAATGCTTCAAGACAAGCAGAATTAAATCACTTGAAGTTAGCATAGATATTTTTGAATGAGCAGATATCAGGAATTTTTACTGGATTTCAGCATTTAGGACAGATATCTAAGCAGACGATTAGCCTTATTAAATATTATGATGACTGCCTTACTGTGAAAGGATGTGTTTTGGAGAGGTAGTATA
Organism: Cabassous unicinctus; assembly: GCA_029593785.1. NCBI lineage: Eukaryota > Metazoa > Chordata > Mammalia > Cingulata > Chlamyphoridae > Cabassous > Cabassous unicinctus. Next base: position 43,015 of record JAQZBX010003761.1, read on the forward strand.
TGGTAGGATGTTTATCTTAGATATTGTGTGCAGGTGAGGAGGTGAAGTAGAGAGACAGCGAGGGCACTCAGGCTATACACTACCTAAGAGAAATGGAATTGAATAGGTTCTGAATAAAATCACACTGTTTTTATAGATGATGCTACAAAGGAAGAAAGAAAAGACAAACACACATATCTTATAAAATTGAAATGAAAAAATGGTCTCATTTCAATTAACACCATTCAGGGGAAAACCTCAGATTCATTCTTTAAATTTTATAGAAAAGAAAGAAAACTAGGTCATGCTACCAAGGAAGGCAAACAACGGAAATCATCCTAAGCCCCTGGCAGCAGAAGAGGATCAGTAAGATTTATAGAGTGTTAAAACACACCAGCTGATATGGAAAATTTCTTACAGAGCATGACTGGTAATACCCTTTGATTTTGAAGAAAATAAGAAAATAATAACTGGATGTGTTTAGGTGGATATCAGTTTGATAGATATTATACAGAAATAGCGTAAAGATTATATTTTATTTGAGGGTCGTGTGGTAAGTCTCCATTTTGATTTTTAGCATGATCGTATTTTATACTTTGACTCTAGGAATACTGCAGCATATAAGCAGATATGGACAATATCACCATAATCACAGGATTCATCCTCATGGATATCACAAGCTCTCAGGAGGGGCAAGTCTTGCAAGGTATCCTGTTTTTAATGGTTTATCTGGGAGCTCTGATTGGGAATTTTCTAACTGTTGTTGTCATTGTAATGGACCCATTTTTACACACTCCAATGTACTTTTTTATAGGCAATTTATCCCTCATAGATCTTTGCTGCATTTCAGTTACCGTTCCCAAAATGATTGTGAATTCTCTGACAGGAAGTAAATTGATTTCTTTTCCAGCATGCACTACTCAGATTTTCCTCTTTGTTTTCTTTATATCCACAGAGTTGCCCTTCCTTGTGGTGATGTCCTATGATCACTATGTTGCTATTTGCTACCCTCTGCACTATGGGCTCACCATCACCCCATGTCTATGCACACAGGCAGCTGGTAGTTCATGGGCAAGTGGGTTGGTGTATTCCACTATCCACACAGGCACCATGTTCAGACATACCTTCACAGAGTCCAATGTGATCCATCAATATTTCTGTGATATACCACAGATTTTAAGGATCTCATCTTCAGATGTTCAGTTTTCTGAGTCTTTCATCCTATTTATAATTGCTTGCATGGGCTTAATATGCTGTGGCTTTTTGTTTATATCAGGCATTAATATATTTTCAATAGTGCTTAGCATGCTGTCAGTGGAAGCCTGTAACAAAGCCCTATCCACTTGTACCCAAAAATTGGCAATTGTCCTTTTATTTGCCATTTCTGGATTGATTTCTGTCTTAGGTCCCATTGCATATAAAGCATCTCTTAAATATCTTCTCACAGCCATATTCTACACCTGGTGCCACCATTTATAAACCCCCTCATCTATAGTCTTAGGAACAAAGAGATTACCAATGCTCTAGGCAGAATGTTCAACAAATATTTTGAGTTTGCAAGGAGTGATATTCTTAATTAAATAAACTTAAAATCAAAATTTGAAAGAGAAGTGAACTTTTAAAAGTTAAAAAAATTGAAAAATGTTCTACATATGTTTGAAATATGTTTTAAATTGGAAGAAATTGTCACTGTACATACAGGACACTAGATATTACAGGGATGAAAAGTAAAATGTCAAAAAAAAATAAAAAAAATAATTTTCATCTTTTAATATCCCATTCTTTAAAATTTTATTTTATTTTTAGTTTTTCAGAAAAATTTTAATGTATTTTATTTCTTATATTTAAAGCTATCATTATTAATTAATTTTCCTGTTAATTGTACTTGGATATTTTATTGGTTTCATTTTTGAAGAAACTTTGAATCACAGAAGGGTTACTACTTGGGCATTGGAGGATCATTCATGTGGGGTGTCAGTGATGGGGGATACATGGGAGGAAGTTCACCTGGGCATACATATAAGGTATGTAAATATTTTCAACTGTTCACGGGCTATTGTCACAGTGGGTGGAGACTCATACAATAGCCAAGAGAATATTGAATTCCCATCCTGTGGAGCTCTGCCACATTCTGTAATGGAGAAGAAACTTTCTCCAAAATGCAGGGGCAATGACTGTTGAAGGAGGATGATCCATTGATGGGCCTTTGATATTGATGACTGTGCTTATGAGCTCTTGAAATTGAAACGTATCCTATTGTTATGGGGTGCCTAAGAGATGACTCCTAAGAGCCTCCTTGCTGCTCAAATGTGGCCTCTGTCTAAGCCAAACTCAGCATATAAATGCATTACCTTCTCCCTAGTGTGGGACATGACTCCTGGCACTGAGGGATTATTATGATGCACCAACTAGCAATGCAACTGGAAAAAAACCTTGAATGAAAGGGTGAAAAGGTAATGACAAATGAGTTTATATGGCTAAGAGACTTAAAAGTGAGTCAAGAGATAATCCTAAAAGTAATGCTTATATGCACCTCAACGAGATCTCATAGACTGCCAAAGTGGATACTACCCCAAATAGTGGGGCTCCTGAGGTCTCTGGAGACATCCAGGTCCTACGGTCAGGGCAGATAGCTCTGCTGTTGGTGCTTCCCTGTGGGCCCTACTTTAGCATTTATGCTACAGAGAGTGACAGAGTTGGACTCAGTTATGGTTTCCCTACTCATGGCTCATCTGTTCCTTCTATTTAAACTTATATTTGGTGCTGGAGTTTTTAGGTATTTGTCCAAGAGACTGGAATCTTTGGGCTGTCCATGTGCCAGCTAGGCCCAGAGCCTCAGTGGAGTTGCAAAACGTACTCTCCATTTCCTTGGACTCACCCAGGACAAATAACAAGGAGGTGAGGATTGACAACTCCATACCAAGGAAACAAGAGAGCCTACAACTGCAAGCAAGGAAGTCCCATCAATAAGCTGTATGCGATCAAAACACCCTCACAATTAGAGGTGGAGTGGACATCATGCAAGAATCCTCAGGATTGGGGAATAAACCATAGACTAGAGTGGACTTACTGGTATTCTACTATAGACATATTGTGATTCTAGCAATGGAAGAAATTTCAACATTGATGTGGAGGCAGTGCCTATTGGCAACTATGGGCAAAGGGAGAGGGAAAAAGCATTGTAATATGGGGGCATTTCTGGAACTTGGGAATCATTCTGAATGACATTGCAATGACAGATATAGGCCATTTCATATTGTCCCATAACATGCAGAACTGTGTGGAGAGAGTGTAGACTACAATGTGAACTATGGTCCATGCTCAGTTGCAATGCCCCAGGATGTGTTTATCAATTGCAGTGAATGTGCAACACTAATAAAGGGTATTGTTTAGGTGGGAGGATGTGGGAGGTGTGGGGAGTGAGGCATATGGGAATCCCTATATTTTTTGTGCAACATTTATATAATCTAAGTATCTTAAAAAATAAAAAAAATATTAAAAAATGAAACTTTGAGATACCACTGAAAAAAATTGAATCTATTCCTGTAAATATCTAGTGTTTTGTTGTTGTGTACTTTGGTTTTGTTTACATATGTGATAGTGAATTATTTATCTCTTTATTGTAGTTTCCCATACACAATATCTTAATTATATAACTTATGCTTACTTGAAAATACTTTCCACACTGTCAAAAATTTTTGGAAAATATTTGGCATAATTTTGAACTTAAGGTAATTTTGGCATTGTATAGAGAAACTGCACTTTATATATTATTACCATAACTGTGCCTACACAATTTAGATAATTAAAGGTACTGAATTCTGCCACCCTAGAAGATAAGGTTGATTATTTTTTGGATAGGGATGCCTCCTGTTTAAATTACTCCCCTTGAACTCAATAATATATTTGTGTCTGGGATAATTAATAAAGTGATTATAAATGAGATAGAACTGGAATTGAGGAAATAAATACATAGCCTAAGGCATGTTCTAATGTTAGCACCCTTGAAGCATTTCCTTCATGGAAGAGGCATAGTCAAATTCCTGCCCTTTAATACAGAATGTAGTTTGGTAACTATTGTTCTCTCCTATATCTCTGGATAAAATTATGAATGTCATGCTTGATTCATTCAACCTTTCTTCATATTGAAAAACAAGGAATCAGTAGTTACAAAATTTCTAACACTCTTGGGGTTCTACTTCTTTTATTTTCTTGATATCATATAATTATGAATTTTACAAAATGAAGTGAGTCATGACAATAAATGGGATTAGATTTTGCCTGCAGATCACCAGATATTTATTATACTATGTGGTGCATTCTTCCACAAAGAAATTATATAACTTTATAGTCTGAATATGGAAAGTGTTTTATTTTTTCTAATTGTTCAGGGCTGAGCCTAAATTCTGGTCGCAAAAGAGTGTATTAGTCGTTAGATAGTTCATGAATGAATTCTTTGAAAAAGTTGAAATTCCTAAACTAGAAAATGCTCAGTATTAAAGAACTGATGTTCATTTAAAAATTCAACAGCTACAATGAAAAAATCAACCTCACTTTCTATTACTATAAGCAGAAGAATGCAATTAATGAAGATCACAATACTTTTTTCATCAAATAAAATTTGCACATATTTCTCCAATACTTGAAATATATGCTAATAAATTATTTGCATATATAAATATTTGTTAAAATATTTCAACAATTTAAGAATCTTTCATCTGTGTTTTTAAAATATATTTTTTTCTACAAGTCTCAATTACATGGTTGTTACCTGGGTAAAAATAACAATGAAAAAATTTGCACTCAGCTAACATTACCAAGTGTAGAATTTACATATTTAAATTTTTCCATATTTGTATGTGTTTATAGTTATATAAAATATAAATATTTATATGCATGATTAGAATTTATGCTCATGTTATCTTCTCCAGATATTCAAATATTGAGATTCATTGAATTCTAATCATTGGGTTCCTGAAAATTTTCTAAAACTCTTGTGATTCTACATCTTTTAATTTCTTGATGTTATATAGTTATGGATTTTATGGATTTCTGAACTTCTACACTGAAAATTCTCAGTGAGTGTTATTAATAAATGTTCACAGAATATGGTTTACCATATCAGTCATAATGCTATTTTCCTTTCCTGAAATTTTTTTCCTTATATTTATGATTGTTAAATTTGTAATCACCAATTTAATTATTATATCAGGATCAGGATGATAATGTTTTTCTTCCTTAATTTCATCATATCAGTTTTTAAATTAAATATTATGAGAAAATTTCTTCAGATCTGTTCAAACATGTCAGATGACTATAAATGCTTTAATTCTCTTTAGTATGCAAATTATTTTTCATATAGCATAATACAGAGATGAAATCATCACTGTTTGAGTATGTTAACAGGAAAGTATAAAATGTCCCACAGTCCCCTTAATTATCTCAGTATAGTTGATGTCTTTTAAACATATTGTTTATGATTTTTCTCATTCAAAAGCTGTATTTCTGCCAAGGCTTTGTAGTCTTGAGATGTCTATCTGTAATTAGGATAGATATCATTGTTATTTGATAACGATCTCTGCACTTTGGAGGTAATTGCTTGGTGAGTTCTGTTTAATAATATGTAGGAGTGGGACAGGATAAGATTTGGTGTTTCCTTTATGCCATGTTGCAGGTCTCTTTTTTTCAGACTTCAGTTCACAAATGCTAACCAAAGTTTCCTTTCATCATTTTTTCAGTTTATATTGTAATATAGAGAACTCCTTAAATACTTTTAAGTCTGAACATATCTGCCTGCTAAGTGCTTCAGTCATTAGTAGAGTGAGACTAAGGGAATTGTCTCTTCTGCAAGCAAAATCTCAAAGTACGATGGCTGCATATTTCTTATTTTTGAGATACCCAACAGCCTCTATCACTTATTCTGCATCCATATATAGAGTTTGATATTGTTTATGAATTCCAAAAATAAATATTTGATTATGTTTGTAAACTGGTCTGTTCCTCTGGGCATAATAAATTATATAAGATACAGAGGTTTCACTTTTACTTGATTAAATAATGATTAAAGCTTTGATTGGGCCATATCAGAAGGATGTTGAGTCCCTGCCCCCTTGATGGGCACAGACTCACAGAGAAGCAGCACCACAGAGAAAGGAGGTGAGAGTTTTGATGCTGGTGCCCTGGGAAGTAAATACACAGAGAAGCAGATATGTGAGTAAGGAGGAAAGGCTCCATTAGACACATGCCCCAGGGAGAGAGTCGAGCCTTTTGCCTGACAGTTTTCATCTGGCCTTGAGGAGAGAGCAGAGCAGCTGATCCCGGAGGGAAATGAGCCCTGGGAGAGAGAAGCAATTCATCCCAGCCTACAATTGATATTAGAAGAAGGTGGGACAATGGAGACTTAAGAGGAAGAGGAAGGCTGGACCCTTGATGAGGTCGGAAGCCATCTTTCTCCAACATGTGTCAGCAAACTATGGTGAGGGAAGTAACATGCTTTATGGCCTTCTAACTGTAAGTTTCTACCACACATAAATACACTTTACAAAACCCAATAGACTTCTGGTAGTTTGCCTCAGCATCCCTTTGGTTGACTGATAAGAAATTTGGTACCAGAAAGTGTGGTCATGCTTTCGCAGTTACCAAAATCCTGGAATGATTTTATAAATGGGTGAGGGGCATTTTTGGAGGACTTATGAGATGCTTGATGGAAAAAGCATAAATTGATTTGAAGAGACTAGTGATAGGAATATGAATGCTAAAAAGACTTTTTATGATGGCTTAGAAGTAAATGAAACTATTATTGGAAACTGGAGGAAATGCAATCCATGTTTTAAAGTTGCAGAGAACCTAGAAAGAATGATTCCTTATATTATATGGAAGGCAAAATTTGAAAATGGTGAGCCTGGGCATTTAGCTGAAGAACTTTCCAAAGTAAACTCGGAGAATGCAGCTTGGTTTCTCCTTGTAGCTTATAGCAAAGTGCTAGATGAGAGAAATAAGCTAAGAACTAAACTGGTGGGTGGAAAGAAAACAAAAACTGATTCTGGAAATTCCAAGCCTCTGGAAATCAAGCTCCTAGATGGTAGTGCCTCATTTGAGGACTTACTTAAACCTGGGACTTGTAAATCAGGATTGAAGATGTAGTTACCTAGGAAAGACTTGTGGAAAGTCTTACTCTCTGATAGGCTGCACTGCTGCTTCTTCCATGCTAAACCACAAAGCTTTTTGAGAGTGTTGTATTAACAAAACCACTGTCAGCTTTGACTAAAAGGGACATGGAAAGGAGAGATGGAAGGAGAAACAGCTTTAAGAGGAAAACCATGGAAGCTGAGATCTGGAATTAAGACATTGCCTTGGGCCAAAAGAAGGACATCACCCATATGTACAGAAAGGGTGAGTTTGCCCTGGAAGTTGAAGAGGGTGGATGTTTCCAACCAATGTTTGGGGAGAATTTTGCCACCCCAGAGGACAGAGAGGGTGGACACATTCCCCAAGGATTAGGGATGTTAAAGTCACCACCCATAGGTCTGAGAAGGTTGTATCTGCCCTCCATGCATTAGAGAAGGCCAGGTCGCAAACTTGTTGCTCTGAGAGGGTTGGGCCAGTATGCCAAAGTTTAGGGAGGTTGTTCTCTTCATTTTACTGTACTAAGGTATCAATATTCTAACCCAAAGATTGGATAAAGTGTGGTAACCACCCAGTACTCTTGGAGGGTGAGATCTGGAGCTTGGTTGACATCCAGATGCTTGATGAGGGTGGAACAAAGAAAATAACCATTGGGCAAGCCTGTGGAAAAGTTGAGTCCTCGTGAGACCCCAGGGAGAAGAAACCATCATCTTAAGAATGACTCTCAGAGTTTGTAATTGAATGGGGTATGCCCTGCAGATATTCTGAACTATGGAAAGCCCATGACTCCTGTTTCCCTCCCAATTTCTCCTTCTGGTAATGCAAATATTTATCCTTTGTCTCTCCATTTGTGTATTGGAAGCAGATAAATGATTTTGTAAGTTCCAGAGGTCTACAGCAGACCAGACTTTGCTCCGAGAAAAACTGTACTTTCATAAACTGTTTGTGATATAATTTTGTACTTAGTATTGCTACTGAAATAAGGTTTTTTAAAATATTGTAATGTCTTTTTGTAATTCAGAGTGTGGAATGTGGTGTTATATTATTGATGAATTCCAAAAGTAAATTTTGACTATGTATGTAAACTGGTCTGTTCCTCTGAGCATATTAGAATTTATTGGATTCAGAGATTTCACTTTTACTTGATTAAATAATGATTAAGGCCTTGAATGGACCATGTCAATAAGACATGGTCAATAAGACAGAGAAACAGCACCATAGAGAAAGGAGGTGGAGCCCCAGGAAATAAATATACAGAGAAGCAGACACATGAGGAAAGAGAGAAGTCTCCATTATACACAGGCCCTGGGAAGAGAGATGAGCCATTTGCCTGATAGTTTATAGCTGGCTTTGTGGAGAGAGCAGAGCCCATGATCCCAAAGGGAAATGAGCTCCAGGAGGGAGATGAGACTTATTCCATCTTAAAGCTGATATTGGGAGAAGCTGGGACCATAGAACCTTAAGAGGAAGAGGAAGGCTGGAACCTTGATGATGTCAGCAGCCATCTTGCTCCAACATGTAGCTACAGACTTTGGTGAGGGAGGTAACTTATGCTTTATGGCCTGGTAACTGTAAACTACTACCCCAAATACATACCCTTTACAAAACCTCACAGATTTCTGGTATTTTGTATCAGCACCCTTTTGGCTGACTAATACATATACAACCACCCAAGGCTTCCTCTTCTGTTTATTTTTATCCATTGCCTTCCAATATTTATAAATATTAGTCCATGAAAACTTCCCATGTCTTCACATCTGATGCTTATAACTTTTGTATTTCTTTAATAGTATTTTTATTGTGCCTTAATTGGGATAAGAGATAAATGCATTTATCTTAGACTAAAAGTACATTGAAGATTTTTAGGAGAGTTGTGAAATAAAGATGATTGGATTTCATCAAAAATTTTAAGAATATTTTGAAATCTTGAATAGATAGCTAGATGAAATTTGGTTGGATTTCAGTCATTTGATACTCACAGAAACTCAGGCCCTCCTGCTGAGACCTCTAGAGCATTGGTCTTTATTTTACAATTCTCCCCTATATTACCATATTACAGTTATGGTTTCAGATTTAGTTGATCTCTGTGCTCCAAGTTAGGAACATCCCCTCTCATCTTCCTAGAAATTAGAAAATTTGCATTTTTTATTTGTCAGAGGAAGAAGTGCAAAATCTCCTTATAAATTAGTGATTTAGTAAAACCCAGTTCACAAGTTTTTCTCTAGTCCAATGGTCATTTGTCACACAGTTGGGTGCTAAGTCTTCAGTAAGTTAAAGAGCTCACCAGGAGTTGCTGCTCAAATAATAAGCATTTAAGAAGGTATGGACCATGTTCCTGAAGCATAGAGGGAGTGACCCAATTTTTAAAGGATTAACTACAACATTTAGCAGTAGCAATATTTTCCTTTGATCTTATGTTACCACCTTTGTCGCTTTAAACTACGCATGAAACCTTGACTGTTAGACTCAGTGTCCAACAATAACTGTAATTAACATGGGCCCATTTGTGTTGACCATACAAATCATTAAATTTAATACACCATACTTGAGGTAATTTTCATTATTCTTCTTTATTTTTTTTTTATTTTTAAAGAAGCTTTATATTACATAACTGTTACATTAAAAACTACAGGGATTCCCATATGGCACCCCTCCCCCTCCCATACTTTCCCACATTAACATTTTTCATTAGCATAGTACATTTGTTACAATTGATGAAAAAAGAGTGAAGTATTGCTATCATTACAGACTTTTTATTCTAGCAATAGAAGTTTTATCACTGCTATAAAGGCAGTGGCCAGCAGAGGTTCAGAGAGGTGTGGGGTGCTGTTGGGGGTGTAGGCGGCAGGGAGCATGGGAATCCCTGTAGTTTCTTAGTAATATTTGGGTAATCTAGGCACCTTTATAAAATGTATACATATATATATAACAAATAACATTTATGTAAACAAATGCACATATATGCATATGTATTATATATCATTTTACAAATAAAAAAAATAAAATAAAATAAAAATAAATAAATAAATAAAAGAATAAAAAAAAAAGAAGAAGTGTAACATGGGGGCATTTATGGGACATTGGAATTTTCCTGCATGATATTCCAATGATGGATACAGGCCATTATACATTTTTTCATAACCTATAAAATTGTGTGGGGCAGAGTGTAAACTATAACGTATTATTGATAATATATTAATGCTCCTCCTTATAAGAAGAAAGTGCTGACAAAGTATCCCTTTGTCAGAAAGCTTGACCATAAAGGAAACATATCAAATAAAGATAAAGGAAATGAAAAGTGAGGCTTTAAGGGCTGGGTTATGCATTGTCACGACGTATTTTCTCTTTGACACTTGGTTAGAGCCTTCTCTATCAACTTGGGTTCCAGAGCTGAAACAGTTACCAACACAAAACTGTATTAATATATATATATAACATGACTGAGAACTAAAGCTGCACTGAGAATTGGGAGTTCAATAAAGTATAACATAACACAAGCTGATTGAATACCACACTCTTTTCTAAGCAAGTTGGATCAATTAAAACCCAAATCAGCAAAATCTGTAACTACTTTTTGTCCAGATTCTGTATCAATATTCTGTGTTGTTAGATATTTAAATTTTTCAAGTGTGCTGAAGTATAGAAACACAACATATATGCACAAACACATACCTGATTGTGAATTTAACTGTTATTGTACTTTATTGTTAACCTAGAATTCCTCTTCTATGAACTTACGTTGTGTATTCTTTCATTCATCTGTTATATAAAATTTTGTCATCTTCTATATGTTTTGAAGAAGTGATATATTCAACTCTAAGAAAATCAAATATTTTACATTGTTATTGTTGTTCACTTTTTGTATAAGAAATCTTTATCTGTGCTGATATTCTGAAGAAAATATCCTGTTGGTATTTAAAATAATTATAATGTGATTTTCATATTTTGTCTTTAATTTGAACACATTTTTGTATGGTGAGAGATAGGAGTGAAATTTCATTTTATGCAATGTGTTTATTCAAATCTCCAAGATCCATTTACTGAATAGTACATATGTGTCATATTAAGTATTTTTATATGAGGCTGCTTGTTTCTGTGCCCTTTACACTATTTCCATAGTCTATCTCCTATTTTTTTTTAATTTCTGTATCCACATGACTTAAATTCAGATGAATATAACATAAATTATATTTAGAAATAATAATTAAAGTTGAAAAAAATTACTTTATGATTTAAAATGCTTCAAGGAAAACACAGGGAAATGTTTGAGTTTATGATGTAGAAATTTTAAAGGATATTTTTCATTAAAATATATAGATAATGCTCAGGAAATAAATCTGGACAAAATTATATATCCATTAAATTTTGGATAGTATTACTTTATTTGAAAGAATTATGATTTTGGAAGTAGTAAATACCAAGGAAAATGTGTCTCAGGCTGTGAGTATCCACTGAAGCGGTGAATTAAACTGACAGCTAATTTGTATGATTTTTTTTTAAAGAAGGAAATTTGTAATTTTGAGATTGTCTAGCACTAAACTGAGCTGAGTGGAGAGAAAATAAAGTTGAGCTGTCAGGTTCAAAGGTAGCCAATTAAAACAGTCAGAACCAAAATGGAAGTACACATTGTAGCCTTTAATCATGTACTGTGATAGTAAAACCCAAGAGGGTGAACTGAGGAAAGTTAAACCCAGTTGCCAATCAGATCTGTCAGTGCAAAAAGGGGGTTGTCTCACTGCTGTGAGAGCCCTGAAGAAAAAGATTCTGGGATTTTATGGAATTTTGGATTAGGAAAAGTGACAAGTGGTAGTTCTAAGAGTTAGAAGTCAGATTGAAGAAAATGTCTTAAATGTCTCTATCACTTTCTCCACAATAAGGTATCAGCTGAGGCACCTCAAGAAGGCCTTCATTTTGGGCCACTGTTAAGGAGGACTAAGAAAGAGGTGACTGGGATAGGAATGAAGATATGTACAAGATCATGACTGACCAGTGGGTCCTAAGTCCTTGGCTACCACTCCATTCAGATATTTTAATGCCTTGGCTATGCACAAATTCTGCATGAGTGTGAGGGTAGTTTTCCCTTGTGTGACATGATGAGAAAACCCCTGTGATTGCCTATGGTCAAGCCTGAAAAATCACATCTAGATTTATAACCAGGAGCTGAGTTCCTCAACACCATACTTTGATATTCCAGGACCTAAGCAAGAAACATAGGCTACACCATCATTGACCTGAATGGGTGGGACAGTAAGAAGATTTGTAGAAAAACACTCCATTAATCTAATGCAAGAGAACCCTAAGTCTATGAACCTTTTTAACCTGACCTGAGACATTGATTGATGTACAGCACAGCTCTGGAAAGTAAGTTAAACTTGACCAGAAAGCCTTCCCTGACTAAGGTAATGTCATAACAGTCAGACTACAAATAGAAGTACAATCTCAGAGAGCATATGTGGTCCTCATGGAAACAGAGAGCCTATAATGTTAGGACATGCCAAACAGGGAAAACATCAATTAGGCATTTACACTAATTGGGTCACCAACATGAACTCCCACTATGGGGTCTCATCCTAGTGTTCTCAGTCAATGCACAATAATTTAGTTTAGTCCCAAATGGCTGCCTGAGGCAGTCAGTTTCAAACAGCTTTAATTGTCCTTGACATCAGTTCTTTGTCTCACAATTGTGGATGACATATGGAGGTGTTTTGTATGGAAATGTTCAAGACTTTAAGCCATTTCCATTGTCACAAAGTCAGCAGTGTCAAGTGTGACCTTAGCAATTAATCAAACACAAACACATGCAACAGCTTGGAAAGAAGCATGAGAATGTTTTCTTAAGGAGAAGGGAGAAGTTTCTAAGAGCATTTCTATAAAAAATACCATTAATGTACCCTACTCTTCAGCACATAGTCAGATGCTTGTTTGTTCTTATTCTTATTAGTGAGCATCATTTAAAATAAAATTTAATATATATATAAATTTTATCTTATCTAGATCTTTTTTCAAGAAAATTTGGATGCAAAAGGAAAAGAAATAATTTTTACAGGAAATCATTTTCATATCTTTTGCCACAAAAGGACAAATCTTGCTTAAGAATTGAGTTTCACAAAATCCTTAATTTAAAAAAAGGTTTAAAAATAGTCTTACATAATTTCCTACTCTTGGTGTTTAAGTTATATCTTACTTTTTCATCTATTTGAGTCTTAGATAGGGATTGGAGGGGATGGAAGGCAATTTCAGGGCCTCTCCTTGAGAATAATTTGTCAATAGCTGTAAAGAAGTGTTTACAATTGAAGGAAAGAGGGGTGCAGACAGTCTGATCAAGCAAAGGGTGCAATTGAGAAGTGCCAGTTCAAGTAAATGTTGCACCAAGAGTCCAGATTCCTTGCCTGAGATGTGTATTCCAGACTAGGATTATCTTGTGCCCTTCTGTCAGTCATTTAAGTCTTTCCTTTAACTGGCCATCAAAATACTCAACCTCCCCTGTGACTTCTGTGCACTTTACAGAATGGTTAGTCAGTTGGAAGTCCAATGATTGGGCCACTGATGTGAGGCTTAGGTCACAAATTCAGGGTTGTTATTCAATGTAATATGTTTAGGAAACCCAATCAAGAAAAAAATATGGTCTTATCAGGCCTGGATAATGTGGCCTATGACAGAGGAATGTATAAATAGGACTAGACCAAACCTGAAGAAAGTATCAGTTGCAGTCAAGATCCAGCAAGTACCTCTGGATGCATTGAGGTGTTCTGATGTTAGTGGCAGTCCATAGTAAGGGCACAGGTCAGGGTGGTATCTGATTCCTGTGGATAGGGATTATTTTTGTACAATGTTTTTTATACAGTCTAATTCATTTTGAAACACCTAATTTCTTGAACATGTGCTCTTCTATTCAATCGAGTTTCCTTTTACCTTCAATATTGTTCTCAGAATTTCCTATCTTACTTTTATTTTCTTATTTGTACAGTTACATCACATGCCTTATGTATGTCCTTTATGTTAATTATTCCCGTCAGTGATCTTTAGAAAAAGATCTCTCATAGTCATTTCATTCAGGTTGTATCCTATGAGACTGCAGGTGGGCATTAAGGGGCTGAAATATATGATATTTCTAACTTTTTCTTACTCAAACCTGATATAAAGATTCCTTGTTAAAACCTTCTGCTTAACATCTATCTTTTATGCCTATATTATCATGAATAAATGTATAGTTTTTTCTTTTCCTTGAATTTTGCTATCTCATTTCTAATGGAAGAAAACACATGTCCTTATTATCAATATAGAGAAAATATTTATTTTTAATATTCTTTCCTTCCTTTTTTTTTTCTTATCCTTTTCAGATATGAGCCCTACTAATTTAGTCCTTTGTCACCTGTTTTCTTCTATTTCCCAAATTTCCTTTTTTCTTTTCTTTAGTTCTGTAAAATTTCTACATAATAATTTCTCTGGATTTATTGAATTAAGGTATTTTAGTAGCTTATGTCCCTGAAAATTACTTTCCTTTGTAATGTGCAGATGTGTAGATGTATTTGAACTTGTATATACATATATACTCACCTAGTGACCCTATTTCTTATGTTGTGATTATGAATTTCCTCTGATTAGTGGTACTTAGAAGGAATTCATGTATGGAATAATGTTCTATATACCAGTAAACTGGAAGAGTTGACTTGAGGGTTAGGGTGGAGAGAGCATTTGAATGTCCTAAAAATGTCAAATGAGACAGAGTCATAAATAAAAACCTCAGTGTTCCCTTTAAAAATTTTTTTTTGTATAATATCTGGTTTTCTTTGCACTGGGAATAAATGTCTGATGCCTACATACAGGTATGAGGATTTGTTTTCTAATGGTTTTTCCATTATTTCAATTTACATCTTTAAAGTCATTTCTGTCAGTTTCCTCTGCCTAGCTTTTCAGTATCTCACCCATATTTGCTTTTGGAATCCCACATCTTAATGATATTTTCAGCTGCTTTGTTCATCATCATTTTTTTTTTTAGAGAACTTGTGGGTTTAAGAACAAGCATGCATAAAATACAGGATCCCTGCATAACATTATTAACTTTAGCTGGTGGTATAACGTAGGGTTCATTGCATAGTAGAGTTTAGCGGATTAAAAAATTTTTTTCTATTACCTTAAATAGAACATAGTTCTTCTTTTAACTACATTCAGATATATATTTCAGTGCTGATTATTGCATTCACCATGTTGTGCTACAACCACCACCATCCATTACCAAAATATTTCCAATTTCTATCTTTCCAAATAGAATCATCACTCTTAATCATTAGTATAGCTTTTCAAATAGGCTAGAAACAAATGAAATAGTAAAGTTTTGTAACCATTCATGCAGATACACTTCTTGTTGTGATAAATGATAGATGGATAAATAGATGGATAGCTAATAGATGAGCAATAGAAATATAGATGTAATAAAGATATATATCACATGGATAATGTTTTGCTAGGTAGCTTTGCGTATTTAATGCATTTTAACCCTAGAACAAAATTACTAAAGTTCAAAATCAATGCATTAATTATATTAAAATCACTATTATATCAAATAAAATTATGGAAAATTTACAAATATGCAAAAATCTGAAACCCATAAATAATTTTTCATATCAGTTTTTATATTTTTACAAAACAAGAAAAACATATAATATAATATATAAAAATATCTTTATATTTGATATGTGGAAATTATCATGACATATATCTTAAATATTTAATTTTATATCCTTTTATTTTGTGTTTATAGACTAAATACATATTTTTTTCTGCCTCAAAAATATTGCCACAGATTTTACTAAACAATTAATGCATGAATATATTTTTATATTTGATATGTGGAAGTTATCATGAATATAAAATATTCAATTTTATATCCTTTTATTTTGTGTTTATAGACTAAATACATATTTTTCTCTGCTTCAAAAATATTGCCATAGATTTTACTAAGCAATCAACACATGAATGTATTTGCATGAGAAATACTATGAGGGGATGAGCATTTCTCTGTTTTAATGTTCAACTTTTAGAATATTTTATTTTCACATCATCAGAAAATAGCATTATTTTCTCAATTTTTGAGCATACTTGCTTTATATATGTATTTTCTAATTGCAATGTCTCACACTTTTGAACACACCCAAATGAAAAATTTGGCAAATAATTACACGTTTTTCAAAGGAATACACCTTAATGTCATTTTTCCTCATGGCAATCTATAGTACATTTCATTTTAACTTAATATGTACTTCTCTTTCAGAAACTCCTTTTTTTTAATTTTTAAGTATTTTATTTTGAAATCAATATTATTATTTTGGCTGTAAGATAACAATAAGGAAATATTATAAAACATTAAAATCTTCTATAGAGGATTTTTCTTCATTCTGTATGATTTGTTGTGTAGAATTCTTATTTTTGATACTTTAAAGTGGCTTCATATGAAATATGCTGTTCATCGCTTTAAAAATTACTAGAAATTATCTTATTAAGATGCAGTGAACTGGTCATATTTCTTTAAAAGTGCTCATTTATTTTGACTTCTATATAACATTTCATGTTGAAAATTTACATATAACAAAGATGTAAGGCTTATACAGTGAACAAATATCTACCTAATTGCATTTGCTCATATTTAAGGATGAATATTTGCTATATTTATTTTATTATACATCAACTAAATTTTCCACCTTCTGACCCTCAATCCAACAAACTTTGTTTTAATTTTTTTATTTCTTTGCATTTCAAAGTTGCAAACATCAGAATTTTTCACCTCTATGTGCTTCAAGATATATATAATAAACTGAATTTATTTAGTTGAACATGATTTTTTACTGTGTTTTGACATTACTTAAAAATAAATAAATCATGAAACTTATTTCCCAACTATTTATGAAATTTGAAAAACCTTCATCCCAGAGAGATCCCTAGGTCCCTTCCTAGTACATACTTTCTCCTTCTATCTTTCTGAGAGACCAATAATAGTCCATTTAATAGTTCACTTACTTTACCATGGGTTCAAATTTTGTGCTCTGAAACTTTATAAATTATGTCATCGAATGGGCACACTTTTGAGTGTTAATTTTTTCCAAATTAATGTTTCTGGGACCCATACAAGTTGTTGAGTGTATCAGTAGTCTTCCTTTTAAAATTTGTATAGTATTGTATTTTATAACTATTTCACTGTTTAAATATCAAATTGCTTTGATGGACATTTGTGCAATATGTGCATTTTGCTTATCATGAATAAAGATTTTTTGGACAAACTTGAACAACTTTATTTATTTTTTAAACAAAAAAGCATGTTCCAATAAAACTGAATGCAAATATAATTTTCTTATAATTTTTACATCACAAGGTATTTTGATTTTTTCAATTATTTAAAAGTATAAAGCCATCTTAGTTGATGAGTTGCACAAAAACAGGTGGTAGGACAGGCCAATTTGCTTGACTCCTGTTATTGTTACTATGCCAATGCCAGGAAGTTTGCCACATTCATTCCAAGAGTCTTTTAGATTTCTCTAGAACTTGGTTCTACATGACTTATTTTATTTTATTTTACTTTAATTTATTTTATTTTATTTTATTTTAATTTATTTTATTTTTATTTTTTATTTCATTTTCCCTTTTCTCTTATTTTATTTTTTTTAAAAGGTACTTAGATTACATAAATGTTACACAGAAAATATAAGGATTCCCATATGCCCCATCTCCCACACCTCCAACAACCTCCCACATAAACATCCTTCATTAGTGTGGCACTTTAATTGCAACTGATAAACACATCCTGGAGCTTTGCCATTAACCATGGACCATAGTTCACATTGTAGACCACATTCTCTTCCAACCAACACAGCTTTGCATATTATGTGATGATATAAAATGGCCTATATCTGTCATTTCAGGGTCACTCAGGATAATTCCCAAGTCCCCAAAAAGCCCCTGTATTACAACTGCTTTTCTCTCTCCCTGTCCCAAGAGCCTCTAGTGGCCACTGGCTCTACATCAAAGTTATCATTTCTTCCATTGCTTGAATCACAATATGTCCATAGTAGAATACCAATAAATCCACTCTAGTCCATAACTCTTCGCTCCATACTGAAGAGTCTGGGACGGTGATGTCCACTCCACCTCCAATTGAGAGGGGGCTTATATCTCACAGGAAAGATGGATGGGATTATCCTGCTTCCAGCTTCAGACTGTCTACAGTCCCTGGGACAGCCATTATCCATTATCATCTCCTCACCAGCTGTCCTGGGTGAGTCCAATGATTTGTAGAGTAGGAATTTGCAGCTCCACTGAGGTTCTGGGACCAGCTGCCACATGGAAAGCCCAAAGCCTCGAGTCTCTGAATGTATACCTAAAAATGCCTGCACCAAGTATAGGTTTGAATAGAAAGGACAGATGAGCCATGTGCAGGGAAGACAGTTAAGTCCAACTATGTCACTCTCAGGAGCACAAACATCAATGTAGGGCCCACTGGCAAGGCACCAAACTCCAGAGCTATCTGCCCTGACATAGGACCTGGGTGTCTCAAGAGCCCTCAGGAGGCCCACTACTTGGGGTGATATCCACTTTGGAATTCTATGAGATCCTACTGAGATGTGCATAGGCATTACCACGGGAATGACCTCCCAGCTCATTTTGAAATTTCTTAGCCATATAAATCATTTGTGTTTATCTTTCCCCCCTTTTATTCAAGGTCATTTTCCAGTCACATTGCCAGTTAGCACTTGATAGAAACCCCTTGATGCCAGGGAGGCTCATCCCTAGGAATCATGTCCAATGCTGTGAGGAAGGTAATGCATCATATGCTGAGTCTGGTTTAGAGAGAGGACACATTTGAGCAACAAGGAGGCTCTCATGAGGCAATCCTTAACCAACCCATAACAGTAGGCCAAGTTTCAATTTCAAGAACAAAGACCCAAAAGGCTAGTCATCAATATCAAGGGCCCATCAGTGGATCATCCTCCTTCACCAATCACTGCCCCTCCACTTGGGGGACTGTAGCTGCTCCCTTAGAGAATGTGGCAGAGCTCTCCAGGATGGGAATTCAGTATTCTCTCATTTATTGGGTGATTTTCCCACTCACTGTGACAATGCCCTGTGAACATTTGAACATTTTTATATACCTTGTCTTTATGTTCAGGTGAACTTCCTCCTATGCATCCCCCATCTCTGACATCCCACACCAATGATCCTCCCCTGCCCCAGTTGTAACCCTTCTGTGATCCAAAGCTTCTTCAAAGATGAAGCCATTAAAATAGATGAATATAATTAATAAGAAAGTGAAATAATAATGATAAGTTTAAATTTAAGAGGTAAAATATATAAAAAATTTTTAAAAACTAAAAATAAAATAAATTTAAAAGATTGGGATATTAAAATAAAAATATAAAATATATTTTTTTTACCTTTTGTCTTTCATCACTGCAATATCTTGTGTCCAGTCTGTATCATGGCATCTTCTCCCTATCATTCTCCAGTGTCTCATGATTTTTCATTTTGTTTATCTAGCTCAGGCAATAATTAGCTTTAAACTCTATTATATAGTCGCTTGTTATTCTTTTGGTAAACTCTTCCAGAGTTAGTCACTTCCTTTTGTAGATGATGAAATGTATAAAAAATCACTTCAAATGTTGTCACTGATATAAATAGGGTCTATCCCTTCAAATCAGAATTAAGACTCGTGATTCTTGTCTTTATATTCCAGTTCCAGAAGTAAAGTAACTGTAGACATAGTTATCTGAAGATAGTCTTTTGCTATATAGCAGTTATCTACAAACAGGCTCTAGCTTCTCCAGGAACACTGCAGGAAGAATTTAGTTTAAATATATTTAACTCAGAGGCATCCTGTCAAATAAACTTAAATGCATTTCTATTTTCAGATAACCTACATGCCATGTTTTTTCTCCACTCCAAATAAATCAAGGTCAAAATCAATGATGAGTGTGAGATAGCATCAGTTCATCTATGTCCTGGTGTTTGTGGATGAAAAGCAGCAGCCAATTATGATGATGTGTGATAGATACATAGCAATTGACAAATTTGTTAACATTTATCCATTTCTAAGCCATCTTTGAAGAAATTTATATATGGAGTAACACCATCCTCACGGTAGTTCAGAAGAGTAACCATATCCTCTGGATTCATAATTTCACCAATAAAGACCTGATAGTTGTTGACATTAGCAAGGATGTGCTTGATTTGTTTCGCAACCCCTGAGATAAAAGATTTTATCTTTTTGGTCTCTGTTCTTCAAGGTTGCCTTAGATTGATTTCATATTATCTTAGATGTACTTCTTGTAGATTTCTTTTGTGAAACTGGTTTCCTACAAGTGATGATTCATGACAATATGAACACCAGTGATTACTGTGCTTTCCTACGTTTGGCAGAAGCATGTCCACTGATGAGCACATCATTAATGTACCCTTTGGCCTAGTGACCACCTCCCCTCCACCTTCAGGCACAGCTGGTCCACGATGTCTCAGATTTTGTAAGCATCAGAGAAGATCTCATCATAGATGATGAGGTTGGGTTAGATGATCCTTTCTCA
>JAQZBX010003762.1:0-63689 GCA_029593785.1 Cabassous unicinctus
AAAATTAGAATACAAGCCCACAGTCAGCCTTCTGGCGAGGTCTGCTCTGTTCTCTGTGATTGCTCAAAAGCCTTGATGGCAAGTTTTTGCAATTCCTTAGGGTTTCTGTCATCTGGCCTGGAAACTTGAACTCATTCAAAAGGCTTGAGACTTTTTTTTTTTATTCCCTTGCTACCTTAGGGTTTATTCTCCCTTAAGACTTTTTTTTTCCCCCATAAACTTAACTTTGTCTGTTACTAGTCCTTAGAAATAATCAAAATTCTGTTGTAATAAAACCACCAAGGCTTTATTGTGGAAAATGTTCATGTCTCTCACCTGTAGATCATCACCTCTGGACTCCATGCCTCTTCTGACCTCACATGCTCTGACTATTCAACACAGTTGAATCATCCATTTAATGGGCCCAGTATACTTTCATACAGAACATCAGGGAGCCAGCTCTATGGAAAGACAAAGCATACAGATGAAGATGGTTATATTATCTATCCACTCTGATAAATTGCATTTTTCACAAGCACTCTCATCCATCCATCCATCCATCCATCCAACCAACAAATATAACTGAGTTCCTCACCTTAATTCAGTGACTACTTTAGATTCTGGGAATAGAAGGAATAAGACATAGCCCTTATTCTTTAGGAATGTTCAGTATAGCGGGGAAGGATAGTCCTCTTATATAACATGGCAAGTGTTCTAAAGCATTATGTACTCTGTGCTAAGGGAGCTCAGGGCAGGGACTAGGTTGGGAGGGTGGTGGAGTCATAGGAGGATCTCACTGTGACCTTGGAGTTGAGTCTCCTGGATTGCAGGGTAGGACCTCTTCAGAGCCTCATTCTCCTCAGCTCCCCAGCCTATGCCAAACACTCTAGATGTTAGGGTCTTTGCTTTTCAACTGTGATTTTATCAGCTTGCTTGCTCTGCTTCTCCACTTAGTACATGGTTGTGGTTACCACCACCTGTTTCTCCTTTCAATCATCCTCCATCTCCAGTTTTCTAAATATGTTCTAATTTACCATTCTTCTTGTTCACACTTTCTGGCTTCAATTTGTTTTCCTCCTGATGTGGGTGCCCACATCCTTAACCCACATTTCCATCACTATATTTATGGGTAGTTTTGCCATTAGCATGAACAATCACAACACCCATAATTAAAGAGGGGACTTATTCATCTCATACAGATTATAAAATAAGATCAGGTACACTATACCACATCCTTTTCAATGACCCTCAAAAGAGCTATCTCTCAATTGTGATATTAGTCCAGTCCTTATCACAGGGCAGATTTGCTTGGGACTCAAACATCACACCATATATTTTAAAAGAAAGTTGATTGTCTCTTAAGATTAAGAAGTTATTCTCCTACCCCTCAATATGAAAAAGTGTTAACACAAGCACAGTGCAAATAATTGTGGCCTCTCTGCTCTCATTCTCCACTGTGTAAAAACTATAGGCACCCCAAGCTTTCAGCTAGGCAGGATACATGGCTTTGTGCAGCAGTGAGGGATGAGACAACAGACAGCAGTGGGCACCATGGCACACCAGAGCGTGCGTGCCTGCCTGCCTGCCCTGCCCACCACCCTTGGCCCCAAGTCTCATTGGCTTGAAGGAATTGAAACACGGTGCTGGCCACACACATCTGAGGCTTGTGTCAGCCCTTAGGCTACCACTTCTTGGGTTCTGGTCTAAAATAACATTGTTTTGTATTGCAGATCTCCTACAAATATCTTATTGTTGCCCTTGGAATCCAGCTGAACTATGAGAAGGTACTGTTTTAAATGATTTCTCTATTACATTGGCCTACTTAATGCCAAGATCTAACACTGCATCCAGTTGTTTTAATTTCCTTTGGACGGGAAAATGTCCTTAGAATTCCTCTTCTAGTTTTATTTCTCAGCAGTCCTTTTATGGTTTTAAAACAGTCTTCTCTAAGATTCTGTCAATGATAACAATATGTTCCAGCTTTTGGCTTTAATCAGAGTTCAACATGTCTGCACCCTAATGGTAATTCTTACAAAACAACAGCCTTTTGCACACTTATAGGAAAACTGCCTTTCAGTGTAGGACTGGGTTGGCTGTATTAAAGATTACATTTCCCTTTGGAAGTAAGATTTAGAGTACGAATTCTTAAGCAGACAAAAAGGGCAAAACATCAACAATTAGCTTGTCAGACACTGGGAGGAACTCTGGGTTTTGTTTTGTAGAGGCTGGAGCTTCTGCTCTGGTGACTGAGGTAATATGCACGCTACCCAGGAGGTTTTCTTACATCTCTCTTTTCAGTGAGCGAGAGAGCTGGTTGCTATCTGAAAGTCATGAGATTCAAGTCTATTTTTTGAAGACATAATGGAATAAGTCAGTAATTATCTTTCCAGAAGCTGACTGCAGACTTTGGATAAATAATTTTTTCATATAAAGCTAGAGATAACCAGACTGCAAGCTGCAGGAACGTGATCCAGGCAAGGGCCTCATCTGAGTTGGCTCAGGGTCTTTGAAGTGTGTTCCTGCATAAAAAGCCCGAGTCATGACAAGTCCAGGGTGAGGTTAGTGAAAACATCTTTGCATATGTTCTGTGAAGGTCCAGAGCAGCCATACATTGGTATGACGGTCAGCAAATGAGTTTGAGTCATGGTGTCATGGTTCATGAGTCTCACGTATGTACAGACAAACCACATGGAGCAGACTCTATTGAGGAAGGTGCCAATCACAATTATTTCTGGGAGGTTCATAACTCTCAAAAAAGTCCCCACTAGTACTGACTTGGCAAAGACAGTGCCTCTCCACACACTGTCTCCCAAACAGCCCACAATGCCATGTTTGACGAGACCAGGGCTGAGGGTCCTTAGCAGCATCTTGCAGAAAATTAAGAGACAGAAATTGTTAAAAGTAGCTATTTTGGAATTTCTGTTATGTACCAGGAACCGTGCTCGGCATCTAATATTGATTCCTCACAACTGATTGTATTTTTTTCTCCACTTGATGGGCTAGGAAACTGAGGCTAAGAGAGGGTAAGTATAATAGCTTAACCATGGTCACTATATTACTTAGATCTCCTTCACTGCAGGGGCTAGAAAACTACCCAGGTCACTGTAGACAAAAAGGGGTGTGTATTTGATGAGGATACTGAGGTGTCTCGGGAACTCCAGGGCAGGAATATAAGGTGGACCTCTGGGAGGACTGTATCTCAGATCCGGGGCCTGTCGGAATCCAGGCAGCCTCTCTCTGTCTGCTGTCTCTGCCTCTTTCTCACAGCAGCCTCACGGGTCCTGGAAGACTGGCCCTGCTCGCTTGTCTGCTCGGTGTGCAATGAGCTGTGCAGCCAAAGGGACAATCGGCTCTGATCTTTTTCTCAGACTCTCACTCTCTCCCCCACCCCCTTCCTCCCTGCCTCCCTTGGATTCAGAGTTTCCAGGGAAACAACTCTCATAAACCGTCCGTCATGATGCAAGTCATCCTAAAAGGAACTTGGCTACCGCTTTTCTCTTAACAACACATCTTCAGACTAGAGAAAAACAATGAAGGAAATAAGAGGTCAGTTGAAGTTTGCTTTGGAAACCAGGAGATGTGGTGGACCTATGGAAAGAACCTGGTGGTCAGGGGCTTGGGTGTCTGGTTCTGACGGATTCTGGATGGGCCTCTTCGTTTCCTCCCTTCCTCAGAGGTATATGGCAAATATCCAATGTTAGCATAGATGTCAAACTTTGAAAATATTAAAATGCAAGGTGATTTTATCATCATCATCGTCATTATTTATGCTGCTAATATCACAACTACCTAAAGTGTAGCAGGTGCTGTGATCGATGTTCTTGACATTGCGTGTGTATAAATAATGAACCCAGGCCCCTGATGGGGGAGATCAGAGGGCTTTGTTTGCTTGAGACCTGTGGGTTAAGCCATTCTGCTGTGCCTGCAGTGACTGGGGTGTCACCCTACAGTCTGCAGAACAGTGTGAGGAGGCCCATCCTGATGACTGTTTCCTGGTGGTTGAAGTCGAACCTGATTTTTCTGGGAGAACTGGTGCTTAAGTCCCTTAACTAAATCTGGGACATCTTAATTGCGCTCTATGAACCTTCCAACATTTAAGAAAAGTATCCAGATAATCTTATTGTCAACAATAAACTAACATTTATGGAGCACTGACTGTGTTTCCGTCATTTTCCAAAGCATTTCACACGCGTGCTCTCATTTAATCCTGGCAACAACCCTGTGAAGCAGATGCTTTTGCAGACAATGAACATAAGCTTCTCAAACCTTAGTGTGCCTTAGAGGGATCACCTGGAGGGCTTGTGAAAACAGATTTTGGTCCTGCCCCTAGAGTTTCCGATTCAATAGGTCTGGGATGGGGCTTGATAACTTGCATTTCTGGCAAGTTCCCTGGTGGTGCTACTGTTGCTGTTAAGGGAGACCACACTTTGAGACCCATCGGCTTAGAGATATTAGGTAAGTTACCCAGGCTCACAGTGCTAGGAGGTGGAAAAGCTAGGACTCAAACCAGGTCTGTGGGATTCCAAAGTCCATGTTTTTAATTACCAGACTTTATTGTCTATACCAAGCATTGGATCTGGTACAACTTGATAAAGAGTAATTTAAAGTTGCTTTTAATGACTCAATATAAACGGTTCTTGGTCCTGCCTTTTCTTCTTCTTCCCAGTAAGGCAACTGGTTCTCCAAAAAGGAAATTTGGCTGGACTTTTGCCTTCACCTTGATGGTGGGAAGAGTTGTATTCAAATCATGGTCTTCAAGGCTGGGGAGGCAGCGGAGGGCCCCTGGACTGAGCCCATTCTACAGTTTGACAGGTGACTTCATGCATCATAGCTCAGGTCTCAGTAGATCCCTCCCTCGCCTGCCTGCTCCATTGTGTGTGAGTGTAATAATAGAACTGAAATGCTGGAGAGGTTGTAGAAACGGCAAAGAACAAGGACTATCAAGCCATTTTCACTTTTGTTAAAAAATAATTTCTTTATGTGATTTGTTGCAGATTAAAGGCTTACCTGAAGGTTTTGCTCATCCCAAAATAGGGTCCAATTATTCAGTTAGGACGGTAGAGAAGACCTGGAAAGCTCTGCAGGACTTCAAGGAGGGCAATGCCATCTTTACCTTCCCAAATACTCCTGTTAAATGTGCTGGAGCCCCACAGAAGATCATGTATTTATCAGAAGCCTATTTCAGGAAGGTATGCTTTCTCTCTAGGGATAGAGATGGGGGGTGGGGCGGGGGGGGCAGTCAGAAAGCCAGTGATAGCCAGAGTTCCATTTTTATCCCTATCATACCTTTTTGATTTCTAAATTTTTATTACATATGTGTGAAGTTATGTAATTGAAAGTTTATAAGAAACAAAGAGGAAGTCATTCATAGTCCAGTGGCTTTAATACAGCTGCTGCCATGCATTTGACATGTCCTTCCAGGCTTTTCCCACACACAGTTTTTTTTCCCCATGGTTATGATCATACTGTTCATCAAAATTTAGATGTATTACATGTTATTAGATAGTCTTTGTAACATAATTTTAAATGTGTGTATAAAAGTCTACTGGGGAGCTGTGTTGGAGATTGTTTAAATATTTCCATATAGTTAGAAAATTAGCTGCAAATGGTTCATTTTAATACATAATATTGTCAACTGCTCCCACGCAAGATCAAGGTTATCAATATTTTCTGGCTCTTGATTCACACTTTCTTTTGCACACAAATAGGGCTAAATGCCAATTCTGAAGTAAAAAAAAATGTTCATGTAGAACTTGGAATGTTGGTGGAAAGAGACATTTGGGCAGGGGAGGGCCTCTGTGTAGGAGCAGGTATCTGCAGCTCAGACGTACCTGGCATGAGGTTGTGAGAGAAGCTGCTTTCGTACCCCTGCCCTTGCCCCGGATGTGACATTTAGTTTACCAAGGAGTGGCTTGGCTTGAGACAGTGGCAGGGTTCAAAGTAGTTTGTAGTTCTGTAAAGGGACAGATGGGAAAGAGTTGTTGAATATGTACTTGGTTCCCGGCATTGGGCACGCCCTTCATTTGAGTTAGGCAAACCTGGAACAGCCCTGTGGGTAGGGAATTAAGAGCAGTTCTGGGCATTGTTTATAACTGTAAGAAAGTCATTCTGGGTCATAAGGGGTTGGCACAGCCTTCTGATGCTCTTACCCACCTAACTTGCTTTCAAATGAGATCCAGGTGAGCAAATCCTAAAGGGAGCTGAACAAAGGAAAAGAGTAAGAGAACAGCTGTTTCTTCCTTCTGGAAATTCCCTTTGCATAACACTTACCTCTCAAGTTTTGCATGACCCGAGAGGTGCCATAAGATCTCAGGCACTTGGGAGAACACCAGCCTCTCTGAAACATATGAACAATACCGGAGAGTAAGAGCCAAGGGAACAGGAACTTTGTTTTGTTTCCTGCCGGGCTCTCAGCACCAGGAACAGTACCTGGCCAACCGTAGGACCTCACTGAATATTTGAGTGAACAAATAAATGAACAATTCAGCTCTCTCCTCTGTTTACCTGGGCTTGAACAGTGCCCACCTCAAGCCCGGACTCAAGTGTGCACGTAATTGCTCTTTCACTGGCAAAAAACAAGAGGGAAGGGGGGTATTCGTCTACTCATCACACCAGCAGGCAAGAGTGATGGGCACGGACTCTTCTGAGGGTTTTAATCCTTGTCTAAGTTTTTTTAAAAAAGTGACTGGATTAATGCTTCACTGTTGGTTGTTTCTCTTCTTTCCTTTTTCTCAGACAGGAAAGCGACCCAAGGCCAATATCATTTTCAACACTTCTCTTGGAGCAATTTTTGGGGTTAAAAAGTATGCAGATGCCCTGCAGAAGATCATCCAAGACAGGAACCTCACTGTTAACTACAAGCAAAACCTCATTGAAGTCCGAGCCGATAAACAAGAGGCTGTCTTTGAGAACCTGGACAAACCTGGAGAGACCCAAGTGATTTCAGTGAGTGGCGAGGTTGAGCTGCCAGCCGGAGGCATCGTCTACTGAACGGTGCCTTGGAAGCAGGCAACCCTGCGGCTGCCTGTCTCCTGTCATTGTGGGCTGGGGAAGGCTGGTTAAAATGAGCACCTTGGCGCAGTGATAGGCCCAGAAGGTGGATCAAAATGGGCGGGGAAGTGAAAGAAGCTAGAGTCTGTGCCTGTGCAAGGTGAGGAGGGTTTATCTACTGGCGCTGAGTGAATTTTTATCCCATTCCTTTGTCTTCACTTTTGTTGGCACCGACTTACTTGAAGTGGCCCAGACTGTTTCACAACTTCTAGTATTGCTCGAGTTCAGGGAGGGCTTCCTTAAATGCGGGATCTGGAGATTGCCTTTAATTTGCAGCATGTGAGAAACAGCCCGACCAGTGAGCAGCCAGCAGCCCTGTGGGTAGTTCCAGAATGACAAGCTGACTTTGAATATCTTTCACCTGTGCATGAAGGAAAGGCTTAAAAATCCTTTTAAGTTCTGGCAGAACTACGACCTTTCTTGGGAAGATCTCGCCTCTGTTATGTGGGCTTAACCTTTATGTGTCTCAGTTTCTCCTTCTGTGAAGTGGGCATACTACTTTTGTCCCTGTTTGCCTCATAGAGGATTATGAGGATTAAGAACAAGATGTAAAAGCATCTGGAGAGAATTGTTTGTTTATGTCATTCTGGCAAGAGCTGTTAGCAATGAGAAAGCATTGCACAGTCACATTTTATTCATTCAGCATTTTTAGAGGAATGAAGAGCTCCATAAAAAGGAATTTTGAAGGAACCAAAGATTAATCTTTTAAACATCAAAACTTCAAAGTTTAAACCTTTTAGTTCAAGCTCCTTCTAAAACGTATTGTGCACATCTTTCTTAAAGAGAGTATTTTGAATATCATTTAAATTTTTACTGAAGACTCAGGGTCATAATTATTTCCAAATTATTTGGAAATAATCTCAAACTTACAGAGAAGTCGCAAAAATAAAAACAGAACAAGGAATGCCCTATGTACCCTTTACTCAGATTCACTTATAAGAATTTTACCCTTTTTGTTCTATTGTTGGATCTTTCTCTCCATCTCTGTCCCTATCTCTCTATCAATTTCTCATTTTCCCCAAAGCATTTAAAGGTAAAACATATATTTTGGTCCTTTACCCCTAAATACTTCAGTGTAAATTTCCCAAGACAGGGCTACTCTCTTTCCTAACCACAGACCAGTTATCAACCCAGCAAATTTAACATTGACACAGTACTTTAATGTACCATTTGTATTCCAGTTTTGTCAGTGGACCCAGTAGCATTTATAGCATCTCCCCACTGCAGGACAGGATCCAGTTTACAGTCAGGTATTACATTTAATTGTGATGTCTCTTAGCCTTCTTTGTTTGGAACATTTCACAAGCTTTCTTTGTCTTTTATGACATTGACATTTTGGAATAATACATCCCCTCTCTCCTGACTTCCTCTTTTTAAATAGAGCATTCCTCATTTTGTTTCCTTGTAATGAGTCTCAGGTTATGCTTTCTAGACTGGAACGCTGCATGGCTGATGTGTCCTTCTAGGGTATCGCATCTGAAAGCACGCAGCGTTTATCTGCCTCTCAGTGGTGTGTTAATTTTGATCACCAGTCAAGGTTGTCCAATTTCTCTGCTGTATAATTACTATTCTTTTTCTACCTTGCTACTGATAAGTCTGTGGGGAGACACTTAGAGATCATGCAAATAGCCTACTTCTCATTAAAATTTCTCCCTAGATTCAGCCTCCATTGATGATTCTTGCCTGGTCCAGTTTTTATTATGGTGATTGCAAAATGATGACTTTCTAACTCCAACATCCTCTCCACGTTTACTAGTAGGCCCTTGGCATTCAGCATTCTACTCTAAGCAAGAGCTCTCCCTTAATTAATTGATGATGGGCATGGACTGGTGAATTCCTATCTTTCCAATGGTTTATAATTCATTACTGTACTTAATTATTTTACTGCTCATATTTGCCCCTTCAGGTTGGCGCCCATGACCTTGTCCCCATCATATTTTTGAGCATGTCCTTACTCTTTGGCTTAAGATGTCTCAACTCATCTAGTGTCTGCCTGTTTCAGCTCAGACTCATAATTTTGAATAGCTCTCATAGTTATGCTCACAGGGCCTATTTTATTTTATTTTTTTAGGGCTTGTTATCACTCTACGAAAGGGCCCCAAACTACTCCTTTTTTTGATTTTATGTGTGCCCTTTTTGTAGATTTCCAGTTGTCTTCTTTTCTGGCTGTTGGGTAGTTGTAAGGGACTTTGGAAGGTCACTCCAGTCTCAGCTTTTAAAAACTGCTGCTTCTAACCTTTGATTGGCTGGAAAATGCAAAACCAAACTTGTCAAATTTCATATAAAGTAAAAGCAAATATACTATGAGTGAGGGCTCAAAACATACTTTTGTGAGCAAAGTGTGTGAGTTTGAGTGCATGAACTTAATTTTGTTTGGCTTTTTTTAAACTTTGGTTCTGAGTGTGTTCTGAATAGGTGAGGTTGCAGGTAGGGACTTGGATAAATGAATGGTATTGCTCTTCTAAAGAGGTTGTATTAGTCAGCCAAAGGGATGCTAATGCAAAATACCAGAAATTTGTTGGCTTTTATAAAGGGTATTTATTTGGGGTTGAAGCCCACATTTACCAGGCCATAAAGCATAAACTACTTCCCTCACCAAAGTCTGTTGCCCCGTGTTGGAGCAAGATGTCTGCCGATGTCTGCAAGGGTTCAGGCTTCCTGGGTTCCTCTCTTCCCGGGGCTCGTTTCTCTTCAGGCTCAGCTCCTCTGCTCTCTCCACAAGGCCAGCTGTAGACTATCAGGCAAACGGCTTGTGTCTCTTCCCGGTGCCTCTGCTGTGTCCAATTGAGCAAAGTATCATAAATCTGTTGGTTTTTATAAAGGGTATTTATTTGGGGTAAAAGCTTACAGTTACAAGGCCCTAAAGAGTCCAACTCAAGGTTATTTTCTCACCAAAGTCCTTTGCCATATGTTGAAGCAAGATGGTTGCTGATCGCTGCCTGGTCTCTTGGCTCATCTCTCCTTGGGGCCCCAGGATCAAACATGACAGAGCTCTCTCTCTCTTCCCATGGTTTTAGCATTTTGAGCCTTCTCCTTTCTGTCACATGGCAGGAACAAAACGACAAGTTCTCTCCTCTTCTGCGTGTCTTCTTGAGTGAGTGTCCGTTTTTTACAGGCCCACAAAGGGATGGGGACTCAACCTGAGTCATGCCTTACTGATGTGGTTGAATCAAAACCCTAATCTTAACAGGTGATTTAATCAAAGACATCTCAGCTAAATCTAATACAATCAAAGGGTATTACACCCAGAAGAATAGATTCGTTTACAAACATAATCTTTCTCTTTTTGGGGGTCATAAATAATCTCAAACTGCCTCAGTTGTGGACTGAGGATTTGTAGTTTCCAAAGTTCCCCAGGTGATTTCAATGTAGAACCAGGCTTGAGAATCACCACTGCAAAGAATTAAAATGCACAAAAGCCTGTAATATCTGCTTCTAAATAGAGATCTTGTGAAATGATCCAAAGCTCTTAAATTTTTAAAAATCTAAACTTGTTTTCTATCGTAGAGTCCTAGAAGTAGAAGGGGCGTTGGAGATTATTTAGTCTAAGGAATTTCTTTATAGATGATCTAATTGAACGCCTGAGAGATGAAGTATCTAAGTAAGAGCCTTCTATTTTTCATTGTAAATGAACCTGCTCCTTCAACATAGGAATGTGATCCACAGGGTCAGTGTGTCAGAAGCACTGGGGATTTTGCTAAAGTGCAGATTTCTGTGCTTCACAGACCTACTGGATTGGGGTCTTGGGGTGGTGGGGTTCAGGAACAAGTCTCCTAAATGCTGCTGATAAACATTAAAGTTTGAAAGCCACTACTCTGAATAGATTATTTATGCTAGTGAAAGAGAACCAAGTTATCATATACAATTTATGGAAATGAATAATGGATAAAGAACAAGCCACAACTAAATACCAATGTTAATTTTTCAATAAATCTATACAGCCGGCCCTAGTAGTTTTTTTGTGTAAGATGTTAGCTTAAGTAAAACTCCATGCCTTTATTATGAGTATGTGAAAGTATTTGATTTTCCTTCTAGAAAAGATGTATGGAATTCCTGTGTACTTGTGAAATTCCAGAACATTAATTCACAGATAGAGATGACTCTAGTAAGGTTTAAACCTCAATTCAAAAAAGTGGTTCTATTGGACAGCAGAAATGCAGACACGGCCTTAATCATTTGGTGGACAGTGGTTGGTAGCCATGCAGGCATTACCCTGAAGTCACATGTTCCATCTCCACGTTTGCTAACAAATCCAGCCATGGGGATCCGTGTCCCCAAAGAGCCACCCAAGATCAGCCTGAGGACGAGCACTAATTGTTTGTCAGCAGTGCTTCTGCCATCAGGGTAACTAAGTTTATGCTTGTCTGAGAGCTAGAATAATTCTCACTGCCATCAGTGATTGCTGAGTGCCAGTAAGAGTACTGACCACCTAAGGAAACTAGGGGCTATTGACTATCACAAGGTTGGAATTGTCTTAAAATGCTGAAGTTTTTTTTTTTTTTTCACTCTGATAAGATGTTATGTAAGCATTTGAATAGATTTTTCCTGAAGTGGACCCACCAGCAGGTGGAAATTTCTCAGTGAATTCATTAAAACTAAGTAAAGAGAATAAAAAGGATGAAATACAAAAAGTGGGAGAATATTTCATAAACCAAAAAAAAAAAAATTAAATACTTTTAAAAGCAGTTAGGATGGTCAGTGCACTATTGCCAAGGGTAACCTTGAAATGTTAAAAAAAACAAACTACCCCTGTCCCTTGTACTGCTCAGTAAACCCAGTACTGAATCAGACCCTTTTCTTCTTCTCCAAAATGCTAGTGAATATTATTACCACCCCTTATTTTATCTTAAATTGGTGTTTTGACAGTTTCCTTTAGGTGTCTCAGTATTTCCCATATCTGGGAAAGGTGCTCACTTACCAGCTCCTAACATGGTCTTTACACATTTCAGGAACTCCGAGGACCCCCTTCAGGTAAACCTGAAGTACCAGACTTTACATGTCAACAGCTGTCAGTGAGAGAGCAACTGAAATACATCACCCCCTTAATTTTAATAATAATGGATAGAAACACCAATGGATTCTTTCAGAATGTTAGTGAGAGGCCCTGTAGCATCTCAGATTCCCCCGTTCCTACTGCCAAAGGGATCAGTTGGACTCTGTAAGGGGAGAGCATGCCAAAAGAGAGAATGATAACTTATTTTACCAGCAGACTCCTTGGGACTATGTAAGATCTTGGAGAGGATGTGGATTTGAATAAGCACTAATCTGTGTATGCTTCATGCAGCCACAATGCAGAGTATGGGATAAGGAAGAGGGGGAGAACATGTAGGGTTGGAGAAATATTGAAAAACCACAAATGTGAATGTTTTCCTCTGGTGTAGTATGAAATGCTTCATGTCACACCCCCAATGGGCCCCCCAGATGTCATCAAGACGAGTCCTGTGGCAGATGCTGCTGGCTGGGTGGATGTGGATAAAGAAACTCTGCAGCACAAGAGATACCCAAATGTGTTTGGGATTGGGGACTGCACCAACCTTCCTACATCTAAGACCGCTGCAGCAGTAGGTAAGATAGCAAGCTATGTTCCTCCCTCTCTCAAAGGGATGTGACCCCAAGGCACCATCATAACAAAAACAAAAAGGTTGCCACAGACAGCATTACATTAATAATGAAGAAACTTTTGTGGCCTAAAAATGACTTTGACCTCCCTGACACCGAATCATGTTGTCAATGAACCTAGTGTTGTGTAAAGAAGAAAGTATCTTTCCAGTGCTTTGCACCAGAGTAGCATGACCTTATGTGCCTCTTCTGGGTCAGAGGGGTTGTTTTCAGGGGAAGTGGCATTA
Source organism: Cabassous unicinctus (assembly GCA_029593785.1). Classification (NCBI taxonomy): domain Eukaryota; kingdom Metazoa; phylum Chordata; class Mammalia; order Cingulata; family Chlamyphoridae; genus Cabassous; species Cabassous unicinctus. The sequence goes on from JAQZBX010003762.1 coordinate 12,876, forward strand.
GTGCAGGGGTTCTTAACCTTTTTTGTTCCATGGGCCCCTTTGCCAGTCAGGTGAAAACCACAGCCCCTTACTAAGTCCATACTATACTGTGTATTATTTAGTAAGTATATCACACCTGCACCAACACGTTCCCCACAAAAATAATGTTTTTTTAAATTTTAGTTCAAGCTCACGGACCCCTTGTTAAGAACCCCTGCATTAGAGGGAGGGTCTCACTTTTCCAGCTCTGTGGAATTCTGCTACTTCTCATATTGCCATACTCACATCAACACTTCACCTCTGATGCCAGACTGTTTTCCCTCTGCCTGAAACACTGTAAAGATAGGGAAGCATTTGTTTCCCCAGAAAACACATGTGAGTCAATGAAAGCTTGCGGACCAGAAAATTGCTCTGTTAAGACAAATATATTGGAGCATGCCCTGATTGGTACACGATTAAGGCCTCAGGCTGCAAAAGTAAATTTTAACCTCGATGTTCTGCACTAGCAGTGATGGGGAGAATTGCCATTTAGTCTGTGTCCTCTACAGACAGGAATTGTCTTCTCAGGATGCCATGAAACATGGACCTCCCTGCTGTCGGGCATGGCAGCGCTCGGTGTGAATTACATACCTGCAGAGCGTGTTGTGTTTCTTTCACTGACTGTTTCAACCTAAGAAAGACTTTCTTGGAGACCCATTAAATGTTTTTTTCATTATTAATAGTAATTTCCCCCCAACTTTTTATTTTAAAAATTTCAAACCTGTGAAAACTCTAAAAGAAATAATACCTTTCAGGTATTAAGCAATTATGGAGATTTTGTGACATTTGCTTCATCACTCATATACTTATGTACATTTTTTTTGCTGAGTCATTTGAAAGTAAGTTTAGACATCATAATACTTCACCCTTAAATACTTTAACCTGTATCGCTTAAGGAAAAGTACCTTATCCTCCACATCCACAAGACCATTTTCACTCCCAAGATTTTTAACATGGTATGATAAAATCATCCTGTATGCAATCCAGTTTGAATTTCTCCAGTTTTCCTAGAAGTACCCTTTATAGTGTTTTCCCCTTCAAGCCAGGAGACATGAAAGGATCACCCACTGCATTTGTCATGTCTCTTTGGTCACCTTCAATTTAGAACAGCCCTTAGGACATTTTATTTTATTTTATTTTTCACTTTCATCACATTGGCATTTTTGGAGATCCAGGCCAATTATTTTGTAGAATATTCCACAAGTCAGAATTGCCGAGTTTTCCCTTGTGGTTAGCTTCAGATTACACACTCCACAAGTGATGCACTATCACATGGAGAGCCCATGGATTAATGTGCTCATCACTGATGAAGGTGGATTTCATCACCCGGTGAAGGGGGATCCACGATTCTCCCGTTGGAAAGTATCTTTTCTTTTTGTAATTTATAGGTGGGGTGATACTTTGGATACTTTATGCTTTGGATACTTCATATATTTCACCCAATGTAAACCTGTTGCATTTCTGTGGTGAATTTTCTGTGATGTATGTAAGGCTCAGATTATCCAGCTTTTAGCCTACTTAACAAAATAAAACAAAACAAAAAACAGAAAACAAATCAAACCATTTAATTCAGTGTTTTGAAGAGATAATATTAAATGGGATTAAACAAAAAGAGGTAAATGAAAAGTCTTACTCCCAGCCCTTCAATCCATCTGCTCAGTTTCCACATTCCTCCTCACCACTTTTATTAGCTTTTGTACTTAGGGTTTCTTTATGCTAATACCAATAAACAAGAAAAACATTCCTACCTTCTCCTTTTTTTACACAAAAGATAGCAGACTATACTTACTGTTCTGCAGGTTGCATTTTTCCCTTAGTCTCTCTTAGTACATAGAGGGCACCCCCATTTTCTACATATTCTTTTTACAATCTGTATTCTACTGTGTGGTTGTTCCAAAACTTATTTTACAAGTCCAGCCTTAGTTTATACTTGGGTCTCTTCCAACCCGTTGTTATTTCAAACAGTACTGCAGTGAATACATTTCTTTATGTGTCATTTCACACATGTGAAAGTCTATCTGCTCTTCTTAATGTTTAAGTCACAATAGTCCCAGCTCTCCCATAGTGGGTCTGCAGGAGGTCTCATTTCTCACTAGATTCCCCTCCCCACATCCTCTGAGTAAACCTAGGAAATGCTTACCCTTGTTTCCCAAAACCTGTCCTTAGGTTTACTTGCCACCCAGTCAGGTGTCTTACCTCACTCCAGACCACTGTCTTCTCTGCCTTTCCAGGCTGACTTTGGCTTTCCTGGGGCTCTGCAGCTCTTTGCCCTGGGGTTTGGCCTTAATTATTCACAGTATAGCCAGGAACAAGAGATGACATTTAATAAAGGTTAACTGAAGACTTGAACATAGCAGAAGGGGATTGTAATGCAGGGAAAAGCAACTCACACAGGCCTCCCCCCATGCGGACCTTAAACCTGATGTTGGTGTGACTGTTCCCAGGGTCCACAGGCCTCGCCCCTCTGCAGGTAGTGCCCACCGCTGTCTTCTCTCCCTTTGCATTGGCCTTGATGCCTTGTTGCAGGGGCCTCTTGAGGTTTTCCCAGTATAGACCCCAAACACTCTATGGTGCTCAAAGAGGAACAAAGCGTTTTCCATGTTGCTTTGCCCACAATGAAGACAGCCATTTAATATTTTAAAGCAGAGTTGTTAATTTGTCATTGTTTTGAACTTCTTCATCCCAGCAGAAAAGCATTGCTCTTTTGATTTGAGGTAGACATCAGCAACTACAGCCTATGGGCCAAATGCAGTCTGATGCCTGCTTTTTGTTTTTGTTTTTTTTTCAAGAGGTACTGGGGATTGAACCTGGGACTTTGTATGTGAGAGGCAGGCACTCAACCATTGAGCTGCACCTGCTCCTGCTGCCTGTTTTTGTATGGTTCTCTAAGAATGGTTTCTATAGATGAACCTTTATAATCAACAGGGAAAACTAACTCCAAACCTCATTAAACAAAATGTTATCCTAAGAAGAATTCCATTCTTCTCATTAAAGACCTATATTACCAAAAAAGTGTACTCAATTATTATTATATTTTGAAAATTTTCAATAAGATTTTGTGGAAATTAATTTTCTCTCGTTATATATCTTTGATTTTTGCCTCTTGGCCCATAAAGCCTAAAACATATATTATCAGGCCCATTACAAGAAAAATTTGCAGAACTCTAATTTGGGGGATTAAAAAGAACCACCTTTAATGTACATTTTATAGCATAAAGATAACCCATCTTCAAAATAAATCCAGTCTTCAACTTCTAGAGACACAAACTGCTTGTATCTTTAGAAGGGCAGTCTTAATTATTCAAAATTGAACACGGACTGGGATTAGATGATAATAAGGAATTATTGTTAATATTTTTGAATGTGAAAATGCTATTGTGTTTGTGCTAAAAAATTCCTCATCTACCAGAGATACACAAAGAAATATGTATGAGTGACATGGTTTGATGTCTGCTCTAAAAATACTCCAGAAAAAAAAGTGACATGAGTGGGTGCATAGATAAAACAAGAATGTCAGGGTTATTGATAGTATGTTTGAAAATTTTTTATAATAAAAAGGCAATTATATATATGTGTTTATATACACAGACATACACACACATACACACATTTGGTCCAGCCTCAGTCAGGGCAGTACTTTACAGAGGAACGTGCAGTATTCTGACTAACTGAGTATACTTGGCTGTCTATGAACAGGGACTCTAGGACATCCTGGGTGGCCAGGGGAGGCTGGGCACACATACCAAGCTGACATCCTTGACCCCAGGAGGAGAAGTGGGGTTGGGATAGGGCCATCCTTACAGTCCCCCTGTTTGAATTGTTAGAGTTCCTGTTGCAGAGAGTTGGCGCCTCCATTTCAAACCCACAGGGAAGTTCGTGTGGGCCCTTTGAAATTGATGAATTGAAGAACCGCCTCTGGTAGTCAGAACTTCAAGTAGTAAGAAGAGTCGTGATCTAGTCACACTCCAGAAGGAGTGGGGGTGGAAACTTCTTAACTTGTTCACATTAAAGTTATTTGCAAATTAGTTTTCATGGAAAACCTAGATGCTTTTATTTTCCTGACTTTCCATTTCTCTTATAGCTGCCCAGTCAGGAATACTGGACAAAACAATTTCTCGGATTATGAAGAATCAAATACCAATGAAGAAGGTATGTATGTCTTGTAAAAATCATTGCCTCAATTATCATCTTCCATTCTGCATGAAAATAGTGTTTTCCCACAATTTTGCCACTTTCTTAGTTTCTCCAAAATAGGCACTTCAACAAAATATACTATTTTGTTATATAATTTATATATTTCACTATACAAAATTGAGAAATTACAGAAAAAAAGAGAAGAAAATTGGAATCATTCAGAGCAAATGATAGATTCTAAGCCATCTACTTAATACTATGAAGGAAAGAGTCTGTCAAAGTAGATCTCATTTTTAATTTTAGTACGATGGCTACACATCGTGTCCACTGGTGACTGGCTACAACCGCGTGATTCTTGCGGAGTTTGACTACAACGCTCAGCCCATGGAAACCTTCCCCTTTGACCAGAGCAAGGAGCGACTCTCCATGTACCTCATGAAGGCCGACATGATGCCTTTCCTGTATTGGAATGTGATGCTAAGGTAAGTGCATAGACTGGCGTAGACTTCTTGCCCCAAGGGCACGTCTTTGAGCATATTGCTCCAATTTGTGCAGGGTGATTGGTTCCAGGAGGCCTTCCAGCTTCAAGGGAAATCACTACCTAAAGCAAGATTGGCTAAGGGGACCCACCTTGCTCTACCATTTCCCATGGATTAGTGATGGTGGGCTGCGGAGGATTCCGAAGCCTTAGCCAGGCTCAGCGGCAAAGAGGACTGCCCTGGGTAAGGAAAGGAAAGTTGGAAGTTGTAGCACATCTACCATCCCACAAGGAGTGCAGCCTCTTCTCTTCATTATTAGTAGTGTCCAAGTCTACTGTCTTCCATGCTCTGGCCCTCTTTTGATTCTGGATAAATATTAATAATGATGATGATAATGATAAATCACTTTTTGCATGTCAAGTACTTGCTCATCTGCTATTTTACTTTTGTTTTTAGTATGTTGTAGAAAAAATAAAACATTTTTTATTTAAGAGCATAGACTTCGGAGTCAGACAGACCTGTGTTTGAGTCATGCCTTTGCCATTTTCCAGCTGTGTGTCCTAGGGCAAGTTGCTTAAACTCTCTGTGTTTCAGTTTCTTATTTGCAAAATGAAAATAGCATGATGTATTTCATAGGATTATTGGGACTAAATGAGGTAACACATAAAGAGACAAAGACATAGTGGGAATTTAATAAGTAAATAGAGGAACCCCCTGTGAGATAGGCAGGTCAGGATACCTATACCAGGGGTGATTTCACCCCTCTTGGAAGACATCTAGCAATGTCTGAGATGTTTTTTGTTTTGTTCTCACAACTGAAGGGGTGATATTGGCATCTAGTGTGTAGAGGCCAGAAGTATTGCTAAACATCCTACAATACACAGGATAGTCCTCACAACAAAGAATCATCTGGCCCCAGATGTCCACAGGGCTAAACTTGAGAAACCCTTACCTCTACTTAATTTACGAGCAAATGAAAGCAGAGAGGATATCAGTTTGTATGTAGAAGAGATTAGTACAAGTTTGCTGAATCCATAGCCACACAGCAAGTCAGTGCCAAAGCTCGAACTGGAAGCAGGTCATTCCCTCCTAGTCATGGGATCGCTCTACCTCACTAGGCAAATCCTGCTTTAGGTGCTGATAAGCATGCTCTGTGAGCAGAAGCCTGGCTTCCCGTTCAACATCCTGCTGGCCAAAGTCACCCCATCTCTGCTGCTGCAAGTATCTTTTCTGTATCATTTCTTCCAGGGGTTACTGGGGAGGACCAGCCTTTCTGCGGAAGTTGTTCCATCTGGGTCTGAGTTAAGGACGGCTCAACCCTTGCTCTCCTTGGATGGCTTCTGGACCAAAACCACAGTCATTGATTGACCAAAAGCATCACGAAAGACTTGGAACTGAATCCTGTAAAGAGTTTACTCCTGGATGATGGTGACCAAATGCTTCCTTTATCAGTATGTCGAAACAGTCACCATGCAGGCTTCCCTGGTTGAGCTCGAGTCTTTGGAAACACTCAAATGAAAGGAGAGCCTACTATTTTCTAAATAAAAGTTTGTTGTTGATTGAGATTCCATGAGAAAATTTTATCTTGGCTGGTATGAGTTAAAAGTTAAACACCTGGGAGACAAAGATGGTGGTGGCTGGATAGCTTACTTTTTATCAGTCTGTAACTGGAATAATTATTAATATTACATCAGAGCCTGTTTGGAGTCACAGTAAAACAAGAGTCATTCCAGGGACAAAATTGTTTCAAAACTGTGGCTGCCATGAGCATGTGCTGTTAGGACTCCTAATGTGGGACCATCATTGTCAGACAGCCCAGGTGCTGCCCACCCGGACCCTCCACCGTGTTTGTGCCAAGGCCACGCTTCCTGTGGGCTGCTCCCAGCCAGTGACTGAAACCGTGGGGTACTTTGCCAGCCCCTTCCTGTGGGGTGTGGGACTCTTCCACTGGGTAACATTGGCCCCAGGACTTCCCTTCAACCTGGCTGAAACTTTCTTAGTTGGAGGCTTTTCCTACCCAGGCCTCCTTCCTTCCCCCACTCCTTTCACAGATGTCTGACCTGTGTCACGACCTGAAGGCCTGCCCTGCCCACTCCTGCTCCTTTCTTTTCATCCTTCACAGGAATTGCCCCCACTGAATCCCTTGCAAATCTAATTTCACCATGGCATCTGCTTCTTAGAGAACTAACATTCAGTGAGATGGTGTTAGAGGACTCCTGATGTGTGGGGCAAGCATTTGCTCAATTTAGTCCCAATTTTGGCCAATGAAGTTTTGAATGAGTTCACACGGGAAATATTGCAGGAAATAGTTCCAGTTTATTTAGAATTCAGCAGCGGCTTTAAAATAATTTGTTCCTATTCAGTTTATTTGTAGACATTTACGGTTTCACTTCAATCTAGCACTTTAGAGCTGTGTATATTTCATATTTATAAACTCTCCCAAATGAGAACTGTATCGCAGTTTATGTAATACCTTAGATTTTTATAACAGTTTAGAGTTCAAACCCTTTTATGTGTTACTTGGGGTTGCCAAGTCTCTCTGGCTTCCTGGAGTTCTCCTGACAACTTTAGAAGCTCAGCTCAGGCATTCATGACATCAACAAAATATTTACTGACCACCTCCTACCTGTGGGCACTGCTCTCGGCTCGGGGAGGTGGTGGTGAGCCAGACAGGTAAGGGCCCTGCCTGTAACCTGCGGCTTCTGGGATAGGTCCCACCTATTCTTTTTCTGGGGCTTGCTGGGTGAGTGCTTGGTGATTTGGGAAGTAAGCTTTCTTCAATGGTACATGCTCTGGGGGAGAGCAAGACACCACCCTGGCAACAGACCCCTAACTTGGCAACAGGAGTGGAAGATGTTTTCTAGGGTGACCACACATCCTGGTTTGCCTGGAATATTCTGGTCTAACATTTGTTATCTTGGTATAAATATTAATAGCACCTCCTTTCACTCTCTACAATGGCCTGGTTTGGACAATAGATTATATGACCTCTCAAGTGATCACACTCATGCACTAACAGCCCCCCCAGTTCCGGAGTGGAAGAGTAGAGCTACAAGGCTTGTCAACTCTTTGCCTTCATGTACTGCTGGTGAAGCAAGCAGGGGCGGGATTGTTCTGCCCTGTCCTCCAAGCCCTGGCAAAGGAACCCTGTGCTTTTCTGAGTTCCTGCCCAGAGACTGCCGCAGTCTGGCTCCTCATAGAGTCAGGGAGAATGCTGGGGGCTGCTCACCCCAAATGATCCTCCTCTGCAGGGTCTGGGAGGTCCTGGGAATAATCCAGCCAGAACTTTCTCCTCCCTAAGGACAAAAGTGCTGGCAAGGCTAGTTCCTGCATTTTCAGAGAACGGAGCTTGTCATTCCTGGGAATGGCTGAGGCTCCAGGTTGAATTTCTTTGAAATCCTTTGCAAAGTTAACTGGGGCCTCCTGGGTGTGTTTAGGATAACACATTCTGAACACATTTCCAAGCATCAGGGAATTGCTTCCCGGTTCACATTCTGCTGGCAACACTTATTGCCAAGGCTGGAGGGAACAGTCACCACGATTGGTCAGTACATTGCTCTCCAGCTTTCATCCCTTTAATCTGTGAGATCAAAAATGTGCTGAATTTCAGAAAAGCTTAGCCTTGGAAGCCTTATCATGCTAACCACAAATGTGGGTTGGCCAGAGGAGAGGCCTTCTCGTGGGACTCCAGTAATCAGGACCTGGCAGCAGGAAGAGGAAGTAAGAAGCGGGAAAGGGCAGCTGGTTTCTCCCAGGGCGGGGGGTGCAGACTGGAGGTCCCGCCCTGCAGAGGGCTCCGGACTCAGGCACAGATGTCCTCAGAGTCCAGAAGTTACACCGAGCTGGGACTGCTGACTTGGGAAAGCCCTTCACGGCCCCCTACCCCTTGTCCTTGGAAATTTCTCACTCTCAATTCCTGCTTGGCATCAGCCCTGAGTGAGCTTTGGGTGTAACACTGGAGCTGAGGTTGCAGGTTAGGGACCACTGGGGCACAGGGAGGGAGGCTGGACGTAAGTTGGCTGAGGGAACACAAGTTTTCAGATTTAGCCACTTTTTATTTATTTATTTTTGGTATTACATTTTTTTTGTATTGTTTTTTCTTATGTCAAAAATAATATATATGTGTTTGTAGAAAATTCAGAAAACAGAGATTAACAATAAAAATTATTCCCAAATCCACTACCAAGTTATAACAACTATAATAACAACATATTGGCATATCTTTTGCTGTATACAGTTTTTGAAACAAAAATTGGATCATTTTGTAAATTCTGTTTTGTAGGAGCTTGTGTTCTAAAGCTAACAAAATGCATTGAAGACCCAGTTGTGGTTTGTAGAGAGGAGGAGATGATCACTGGGACGTTACCCAAGGCATATAGGGCATTTGGTCCTGGCAAGAAAAGTGCTAATTAATTAATGCAACAAATGTTATGTAAAGTGCTTAGTTGGACGTTGGTATATTGACAGCACTCAAAAACTTCTGATGGGGTCCTTATGACAATCCTATGGGTAGAATTATCAAAGACATGGAATATTGTTCTTTTTGAGGCCGGTGACTTTAAAATAAAATTTTATTGAGGTATATCATTCATACATGAACATACACAAACAATAAATGTATAGTAAAATTTGTGAATTTACAAAACAAACATGCTTATTATCATACAGGGCTCCCATACATCTCCCCACCACCAACACCTTGCATTGTTTTGACACTTTTGTTACAATCTATGAAAGAGCATTGTCAAAATATTACTACTAACTATAGCCCATATCTTACATTTGTGGTATTTTTCCTCCTACCTACCCAATTATTAACACCCTATATTAGTATTATATATTTTTATCATTCAGGAAAAAAGTGTTCTCATATTTATCCTGTTAACCACAGTCCATCATCCACCACTGGATTCCCTGTATTATACAGTTCCATGTTTGTACAATCCATTCAAAGTGTACACTCAGTGGCTCTCAGTTTTATCACAGAGTTGTGCTGTCATCACCTTAGCCAATTTTAGAATGTTTCCATTACTCCAAAAGGAAAAATCCCACACCGTCTTAGACCCCCTATTGTTGTCCCTTAGTATTGAAAAAATATCTTCTTGCCATTGCTGCAAAATATTACTGTATTACTGTTAAGTATCATCCATAAGTTACATTAATTGTAGTTTTCCTGTGTATCACCATATTCTTAGCACTTTTAAAAAGAAGAGCATTCTTATATTTATACTATTAACCACAAGAGAATAGTAACTTTTATAATCCAATGTTTAAAAGAGGGCCCTTGATTCCCTACCCCCCCCACCCCCCCACCCCCCACACACTGGATAGCTCCAGTCTGGTTATAAAACAAATCCTTCCCTTCATGTCCTAAGGCCACAGGCAGAGCTTTCATTCAGATTGGGGCCATTGGGATTGTTTCATAGAGAACGCAAGAGAAATACTTTGGGTAAGATGAGGCTTTCTGAATGGGTTCATGAAAGCCAGGCTTCCAGTTAGGCTAACTGCCAAGGAGCTAAGAAAATTGCCTGACTTTAGGCTGGGAAAAATCAAGGTTAATACCTTGCAACAGGTAGGTAGAAAGGTCACAAAAGGCAATTGAGAAACATGGATGGTGAAATACTGGACAGTCCCCCCACCCCCATATTGATTTTTTTAAAAAAGTAACTTCCCTGGACTATAGCAAGCTGCAAACAACCCCAAATTAAACACTTATTTGCAGATAGTAAAGCTCCTGTGATTGCATCCTTCAGGTTCAATGTGGGGCCATTCCCAGGGCTGCAGTGGGGCAGAGGTTGCAGAAAGTCAGGCCCTCTGGTGCTATATGGGATGTTTGCTGGGGCCAGGTCTTCTTGATGGACAGCCCGTCAGAAGTCAGACCTGAGTTAGGATCCTGGCTCTACTACCGCCTAGTGCCTGATAGTTCACTGCGAGCATTTTAATCACCATTTTCTCACCTGTGGAGTGAGGTAATAATACTTCACAGAGTTGATGTAAGCATTGAGTGAAGAATCAACATAAAGCCCTTAGCAGCCTGACACATAGGCAGAAACGGTCATGATTGTTGTACCTCCAGTAGTCTAACGAAGCCTGTGGACAAGCAACTTCCCCTTAGACTAGAAGTTCCTGCCTGTCTGGGAGGAATGAGGTCGTGGCAGGGTTTTCCAACATCCTTGCACTACCTTCAGGGCACGTGGATTCTGTTACTTGCTATCACCACATCTCCCTCCCTCATTTCAACAGATTTTAGGAGTTGGGAAATTCCCAGTGTTACAGATTAGTTGATGATGGGTAGTGGCTGAGAATCTATTATTTGCTCCGAATGGTTCCAATTTTCTGGTTGAGTCCCAGATCTGCCTCTCACTGGCTGCCTGACCTTGGTGAATTCACTAAAACTCTCTATGCTGGGGATAATAATAGCATCTACTGTACTCGGTTATTGTGAAGATTAAATGAGGTAGTTTGTCAAACCCTTCTTACACAGTACTCACCAAATGCTAAGCACTATTCCAAGTGTAAGCTATTATTCATTGACAGAAATCCAAACTATAGCCAGCAAACTATAACCAAAAGGCCAAATCCAACCCACTGCCTATTATTATAAATATTCGTCAGAACATGGTCATGCCCATTTGTTAATGTATTGTCTAAGGTTGCTTTTGAACTACAGTGGCAGGGTTGAGTAGTTGTGGCAGAGAACTACAGAAAAAGTTTGCCGACTCCTGGAATATTGAGACGTAGGCGCTTTCAGAACTTGAGGAAGGCTGTGTGAACAAATACAGAAAACTATTGCTGGTTTCAGGACATTGGGAGGCTGCAGAAATTGCAGGAATACTGGCCTTGCCATCTCAGGTGCCTGCCACTTCAAAGTAGGTGATTGCAGAGGATTGCCTGGATGCCTTTGCAAACTTCGTGTCTACAGATGGATACACTCACCATAGCCAGAGGGAAACAGGGCTTCTCTTCTCCTCTGCCTTCCAATCTGGCATGGATGCCTCTCATTGGACTCTAAACGAAAATGATTGTTTTTCCAGCTTTCCCCCTTGATACAGAGGTGATGCAGAAGGGGCAGACATATGGAAGTCCAGGGCTTTGGGATGATTAGTGAGGGGTGAGGGATTTGGAGGCAGGGATGACACCCAGGCTAGGGGGACTGTGACAGATGGAGCCACCATGGGGAGGAAGTAGAGGAGATTCTGGAAAGGAGAGGCACTGTTGGGAGGTGAGAGTCACAACCCCCTGCTCACTGCCTCATTGGGGTTTTGTTCAGACTCTTTGATTCAGTGATATTCATGGAGTAAAATCATAGAGTATATATAAAACACTTTTGAAACAAACAATTGATATTCCAAGCTTGGGTTTAATAGATCTTGTCACAGCTGGTGAATATCCAGCTGTAGAGATAACATAGCTACAAATCTTCCTTTTGGTAGGTTTAAAGGAGACCTTCCAGGACTTGGAAAACGTTGTGACTCTCTTTGGCCCAAGGGCCACACTGGCACACATGGTTCTGTGAATACCAGGGAGAGGCCCGAAGCAAAGTGACCAAAGGACAAGAGTAGACTGGAGGAGAGGTGGTGAGAGCCAGAGGGGGGGAGAGAAAAGAAAGAGGTGCACCTGGGCATGGGTCTCATTACAAAAGTGAGAGGTCACCTGATTCACCCTTCTCCCCCCTGCCCCCGGAGTAAAAAGCATGAGGACCACAGCTCCTGTGCAGCCCAGGCCTCTGCCCCCACCTTGCTTAGTGTCTCAGCCATAAATCAGAGTGCCCCTTCTACCTAGATTAGGCTCCTACTGTTAGCTGGGGACAAGATTGTGGCAGAAACCTCTCCTTCACTCTACTCCTTCCTTATTTCAGCAAGTGGAGGCAATGAGACTCAAGGACCTTAATTGTGTGCTTTCTCACTCCAGCAAAGCTGACTCTACCAGATTTACTTCCCCCAATTTGGCAATAGTCCAGTTCACAAATACATCTTTACATCCTACTAATCTATTTTATATCTGACTAATTAGTGGTTGTTTTCTAAATGAGGAATGCCTTCTAATGGTTTTTATGTGCAAATACAATATTGCAGGTGCTTAAACATCAATAACTGTAATAAAACAGAGTAAACTGAATGGCTGTGGTTAAGATTAAACTTTTCTGGAATCAATTCAAAATTCCAGAAAAAGGTTGTCATTTGTGACAGAGAACAATATGTTCATTGTCAAAAGGCCTAAATGATGTTCAATGTCACATAGTAAAGGAGAAGCAGAACTGGGATTTGAACCCTGGTCTGTTCTCACAGTGTCTTGGGAAAATTGTCAATGTCAGAATTAGTTTGGAAGCCTTCCCTTGGTTCAGTGCTGTCCTATTTCACTCCTAGAGTACAAGAAAAAGGAAGGATGTATAAGTTCAAATTCTTTCATTTGCCAAGTAGTGTAAAAGCAATTTATTGGCTTATGTATTTAGGAAGTCTGGGAAGGAGATCAGGCATGGCTGGATCCAGAGACTCACCTGTCATCAGGACTCAATTTCTTCCTCCCTTGATCTCTCAGCTCTGCCTTTCTTTGTGTTGGTTCCTTTCTTAGGTATATTCAACTCACATGTTGACAAAGTGGCCTCTGGAAGGGCTAGGTTTACCTGTCCTTAGACCACACATCCCAGAGAGTATCTCTTTTCTGATTCTTATGGCAAAAATCTGAGGAGAGTTTGGTCCCCGCTGGGTTTGTGAACTTTCCTGAACTGATCATGTGCCCACCTTTGGGGGAAAGGGCTGGGCCAGCTTTGTGTGAGCTACATGGACTGAGAATGGGGGATGGAGTGATTCTCCAATGAGACACTGGGGTCAGAAACCTATGTTTACTACCCGGAAAGGAAGGTGGTCACTTTCTTCATTACCAATGTTTATTAATTTTAAAATTCATTCTACAAATAGATATTGTCTGAGGCCTGACTGGATGCTTGGGGTTCTCAAGTGAGTCAGATGGGCTGTGGCGGTGGAAGAGGTTATGGTCTAAGGGAGCCCCAGTTCTCAGGGAGGGTCCTTTTGGACCTTGCACAGCATCGTCCTGACCAGGAAAGAGAACAGCAGCTCCTTCAGGGAGGATGAGTTCTGGCTTGCTGACACTGGGGATTCCCGCCACTAGCTTACAATAGCCCTTTAGGTTTCACACTGGACTCTGTAGCAGAGCGAAGGAAATAATGGCCCTCGGAGCGGAAGAGGGAAAGGAGAGAGCGCTCCTGGTTGGTCCCGGGAGCCCCAGCTGTGTGCGCCCCCTGCTGGAGGACTGGAGCGCCTGCGTACCTCGGAAACCAGGTCCCCTGCTGGGGCCCTGGCCTTCCTCTTCATCTTTCATAACCTGCATCTAGAAACGCTTGGTTTGACCAGCGTTTCAATGCCACCACTGCCTGATTTCAGGCAGCACGGTGAGTTCTGAGGAAAGAAGCACAAACTTCTTGTCCCGGGGAACCCCTGCGTGCCTCTTCGGCCACCTTCCCTACCATCCCACAATGCGCAAGGAGGCACAGTTCCCCAGATGAGCCACTTACTCTCTTTCCTTACACCTTTGTACGCGCTTTCCCTCCGCCGGAATGCCCCTCCCTCCCCCCCAGTCTCATTTCAAATGCTTACTATAGGAATGAAAGATTTCCTCTTCTGTGCCCTCTTGGTACGTCCTTCAAGTCCAGCTCATGCTGCTGTGCTGATGGCTCACGGTGCGTCTCCTCCACAACGCGCCCGGGAGAGCAGGGGCTTGGTTCTCTTAGCTGGGGGTACCCGGAAGGGAAGCGCGAAATGCCCGGCACTCAGTAGTTGTTCAATAAAGGTTTCTTATAGGAAGAATGAATGCATAAAAGAGATAATGTGCGGGGAAGTGCTTACAAACGGTGATATAATTTTATAATTTTACTCGAGCCCCATATTTAATTATAAAGCATTGATAAGCAAAATTCGTTACTAGCTGAGTTTTAACACTTATCTCTAGTTTCTCTTCTAGTGTGAGGTGACGCTTTGAAGAGAAGCCAGCAAATAAGACGTGGGACTTATGTTTTCAGTGGGTCAGATTTAATATACTTAAGGGCAATAGTGGGCAACAAAATTAACTTAAATATGTTAAATACGATCGATTTGGTTAAATTCTATGGTGCTAGGAGGAAGGCAATAGCATTCCCGGCTAAGATGAATTTGCTCAGCCACAATCATATCGCAACCATAATCAAAATAATATTAATGGCTACAATTAATTGCGCACTTTGTTTCTGACGTGCTAATGCCTTTTGCATCCATTTTTAAAATTTAATCCTCACAGCCACTCTCTGGGAGGGCATTTTACCTGTGTTTTCCAGAGGACTCAGGCTTGGAGCAAAGCCACTTTTGAGTAAGGTCATGTGAAAAGGAAAAGCCAAGATCAAGCCGGAGCCACAAGAGGGCGCCCCTCCCTTTTCTATATTGTACTAAACCGCTTGTTTTTTCTCAGGTCCCGCGTTGACAAATGTAAAAACCCACACGAGCACCTTATTTATTACAGGGGATGGGCAGCTTCGGGAATGGACTCACAAGCGATGGACGCATTTTTGGAGCTGGATATTATGCTACATCTGTTCTGACAGGAGGCAGAGTTTTTGAATTTAGGAGGCCTGTAAAATCTGGATGTTCGTCACTGATGCCATGAGGGTGAAAATGTTGAACAAGAGGCCTCTGTGAATCATGGCTGGCAAGCCACACCGTGTGTATATGTACGTCCGTATGCACACAAGCTTGCACACTTACCTGGGGCTTCCTCCCAGGTTAGTCCAGGGCTAAGTGCTCCCTTGCCCTTTTAACACTTAGGACAAAATTCTCGAGTGCTGTTTTCCTCTGCCTAAGATAATTTAAAGGCACCAGTCTTCCTTTTTCTTCATTTCTCTCCCCCAATCTCCCTTTGCTTCCAGCCCTTGGGTCTGAGTATCCTAACGTTCAGCTCTGTTTACTTCACTCCTCACTGTCTATTGGATCAGGCTCAGAGTCCTTGTTCAGTGCCAGAAAGCTGGGCTAATTTTCCATTCCTCTCCTCTCCTCCTAACACGTGTGAGGAGCCTTGTCCAAATCTGTGTATTTGCTCATGCTATTCTGAACCTGGTGCTAATTTCTGTCTTACCTCTGCATATCTAACTTCTTTTTATCGAGGAGTGGTGCTGGAATAGGCCATTTCTGAATGCTCTATCTGAAAGTATGCTATAATCTAATGATCAATTCCCACACCACTTACATCTACCTTGACTTAGAGTGATAGTTTTTAAGTTTCAAGGCATTTTGTATCCATTGATTTCCCCCACCAGATTTTAGGCTTCTGGTGGGCCAAGACCTTGTCTACTTTATGCACTGAAGCCTTTCTATGTACCTGTGCTGGGTCTTGATGCAGCAATGCAACTTCATAGCTGTGATTCCCAAACCAGCTTTTTCCTAAATCTGTCTTCCCACGCCATTGCCTGGGGCTTCTGTGTAGATGAGCATGGGCTGAAGTGCAGCCATCTGTTACATGAACAGGTGGGATGCATTGTCACGGCATCTACCTATGCTGTGGCCACGCCTCCCCCAGCACATTCCATGGGTTCATGGGGTGGGAGGAGGGGGCTTTCCTTTGACTGATGGAGAAAAACTCGGGCCTGTTGGAAGGGGCTGGAAATGGGTGCTGCCACCACTGCCTCGCTCAGGAGTGGCCTTAAAGGACAGTGGTGCGGGAAGTCCTCCCAATGGGCAGAGCCACGAGGAGGACCCTTGTTTGTCCATTTTGTACGGAGAAAGAAGTGGCCTGAGGTAGTATACATGGACTCCTGGCTAATAGTTAGGGGTTTGCAAGGAGCATGAGTGGAAGAGCAGAGACCGGGAATCTGAGGAAGGGCCATGAACCTATGGGAGGGGCACAAAGTGTGTGGGTTTTTATGTCTACTGTCAGTACCCACCAGAGAGCAAGCACAACAGAGGAATCCCTCAATGACCAGGTGGACAGATGACTCGCCTGGTAGATGCCTGTCAGCTTCTGCCCTTGGTCACCCCAGTCCTCGCACAACGGATCCATCAATGGATGTAGCAGGGAAGGAGGCTCTGCTTGGGCCCAATAGCCCTTTAGGCTCCCTCTGACCAAAGCTGATCAAGTTACTGTCACTGCTGAATACCTGACGTGAGGGTAGCAGAGACCAACAATGAGCTTTTGATGTGGTACCACTTTGAGGAATCCCCCTGGACATTTGCTGGCACGTTGATTATGTCAGACCTTTATCATCCTGCAGTGATTCATCCTTGTTGGAATCAATCCTTATACCAGATGTGGCTTAGCCTTTCCTGTGCCTCTGCTGGCACCGTCATCCAAGGACTCACAGGATGCCTGGCTGCTCGCATGCATCTTTTCAGGCCAGAGCCCTCATTTTGGTGTGATAATGGGCACACGAGCACAGGATCCTCTGGACCCACCATAGACCATGTCACTTGAGGGCCAAAAGATGGTTGTTCCATCTTTGTTTTAAAATCACAAAAAGTTGCAAACATGAAATAATATGAGGAATGCCTATACCCTTTACCCAGATTCACCTATTGTGACATTTTACTCCCATTTATCATTTGTGTTGTCTTTTGTTCTCTCTCTCCAAATATGTAGATTTTATGTACATACATATTTATACATACATACATTAATATGCACTTATATATACATATACACACATATACCACAGATATAGAATATATCTGAAGAAACTTTTTTTCTGAATAATTTGAGGGTAAGTTACATACATCTTGGACTTTTACCCCTGAATACTATATTATACTAAATATTACAATAGAGATATTTTCTTACATAATCACAGTACAGCTATTAAATTCACAATTTTACACTGACACAATATTTGATCTAATCTATTGTCCATATTCCAATTTCATCAGCTGATCTAAAAATGTCTTTTATGACATTTTCCCATTTCTAGTATAGGATCCGGTCAGGGGTCAGGTTTTGCATTTATTGCCACGCCTCTTTAGCTTTCTTTAATCTGGAATATTTCCACAGATTTTCTTTGTTTATGACATTGACTTTTTTTTTTTAGGCGGTACTGGGGATTGAACCCAGAACCTCGTACATGGGAAGCAGGCGCTCAACCACTGAGCTACATCCACTCTCCAGACAGTGTGATATTTTTGAAGGACTCATCCCCTCCCCTCTTTTTTTTCCATTTTGTGTCTGTCCGGTGTTTCCTGGTGATTAGGTAGTGGTTGTGCATTGGTGGCCCAGCACTGTTTCGAATGAGATGGGCGCTGATGCCAGATGAGCCCACGGCTGCTCTTACTCACTTCCTGGGAGGTGTCAGGGAAGCCAGAAGGGAAATGAAGTCATACATTTCAGAAAATCTTGAGTGTTATTCCAGGTAAACAACACAACTGGACAAATGGGAACAGAATTAGAAATCCAAGCCAATAGAAGCAGGTAGAGCAATGCCCTCTCAAGATTAGAGGTGGCTGCACATTTCAATGATGAAATGTTTGATATCTGAACAATGACATTTGCTGGTTACAAAATATATGTGGCTGTATATTTGTGTGTTTTATCTTTGAAGTTGCTATCATTGTATCTGTGTTATAAATGAGGAAATTGAGGCTTCAGGAGGTTAGTAACTTACCCAAGGCCAAATGGTAAAGCAGTGGAGCTGGAGTTGGAATCCAGGCAGAGCTGAATAGCCTATGCTGTCTCCACTAGTGCTTTGCATAATAAGTTCTCCTCAAGTTCTGGTTTGAGGACGGTGGGCTGTAAATAAACCAATTAAGCCATCAATAAATACTCTCTAAGTGCTATTAACTCCCTTGACTTCCTTCTTTAATTTTCACTCATGACACACTATAGTAAAATCGTTTGGGTTCAGGGATTTTTGTTACTTCAAGAGGAGATGGCTGAATCAATGTGCTTTTCTTGATTCCTCTATCTGTGCCCCTTCTGGTCTCTTTAGATGCATTCTTCAAACCTCAGCTCAGGAAATAATGTCCTTGAGTAAGTGTGCTGTGTTGGAGACAGTTCCAGGTAGAGGGATGGCATGAGCAAAGGTGCAGAGGGAGAAACTGGAGAGACCCGGAGCCCATCTCAGGAGCTTTATGGTCAGGTCAGAACAGCTCTGTAGCAGTTTGGTATTATTTATGAATTCCAAAAATAGATACTGGATTATGTTTGTAAACTGGTCTGTCAGAGGTTTCACTTTTACTTGATTAAATCATGTTAGGGCTTTGATTGGGCATGTCAGTAGGACATTGAGAAACTGGACGGCAGAGAAGGGAGGAGAGAGTTTTGCTCCTGGAGCTCGGGGAAGTAAACAAACAGAGAAGCAGATACATGAGGAAGGAAGGCTCCATTAGACATGGCAGAGGCTCTGGGAAGAGAGATGAGCCGTTCACCTGATAGTCATAGTCTACAGCTGGCCTTGTGAAGAGAGCAGAGCCACTGAGCCTGGAGAGAAACAAGTCCCAGGAAGAGAGGAACCCAGGAAGCCTGAACCCTTGCAGACATTGGCAGCCATCTTGCTCCAACATGTGGCAACAGACTTTGGTGAGGGAAGTAACTTACGCTTTATGGCCTGGTAACTGTAAACTTCTATACCAAATAAATGCCCTTTATAAGAGCCAACAGATTTCTGTTATTTTGCATCAGCACCCCTTTGGCTGACTAATGCAAGCTCCAAATGGAAGCCGAGTGCATAATCCTAGCATTTTCCTCTGGGTCCTGAGAGATGCTTTTGGGACCCAGAGAATATTAGACTTGTGGTTCGGTATGTGAGTGTGCACAAGTTATGAGCACAATCTTACTTCTATCCCTGAAAAGGCAAACCATCATTTTAATTATTATTTATTTAGCTCTGTTCCAGGGCCTCAGCACTGCCATTTCTTCACAGTAATAACATAATAAACCCAGGAACAATAATGATAATTGCCTATCTCACTGGGATGCTGTGAGGATAAAATGAGATAATGAATTCAAAAGTGCTTCATAATCCAAAAAGAGCTATCATTGCATTGGCATGTTGCTAAATACCTATAATTGCTGAAATCCAGGTATTGGGTGAGTCTGCAAAATCAGCCGGGGTGTGGACCTCACCTTGTTATGTTGAAGAGAGTTTCTGAGATGTCAATCTTCATTTTGGGCAGAGTGTAGACACAGTCTTAAGATGTACCTTCTCTTTCTTGGGGGTGGGGAAAGACAACTAACTTGTTATGTGTATCCACCATGTGCCAGGTACTTTACATATACTCTCTTATATTATTAAAAATAGACACTGGATTATTATATATGTCCATTTTTACTCTTTTTCTGAACTATTTAAGAGTAAGCTGCATACATGATGCCCCAATACTTCTAAATACTCCAGTGTACATTTCCCCCCAAAAGGCACTTTTCTAAATAGCCACCATACAGCCCTCCAAATCAGAAAATCAACACTGGTATATTTCCATCCAATCTACAGGTGCCATTCAAGTTTTGCCATCTGCCCCAGCAAAGTTGTTTTTTCCTTTCTGGTCTAGGATCCAGTCCAAGATCTCATGTTGAATTAAGTTGTCATGTCTCTTTAGTCTCCTTCAATCTGGAATAGTTCCCCAGTACTTTTCTTTCTTTCATGAACCTGAAAGATTTTGAAGGCCGACCCTCCATCTGAGTCTGCCTGACGTGCATTCCTTTTTAAAAAAAAAAGTTAAATTTTTTTTTACTGTGGTAATATATATACAACATAAAGGTTCCCTTTTTAACCACTTTCAAATATACAATTCAGTTGTGTTCATTGAATTCAGTGTCATACAAACCATGCATTCTTGGCAGTAGCACCACCAAAATGCTGTGCTCTGCTCAGTGTGCCACAGCTAGAGGCCCATGATGCCAGCTCTTCCCGCCACTGGTGATATCCACCGTGATCACCTTGTCTATTTGGTTTCTGTCTGATTTCTCCACCATAAAGCCACCATTTTCTCCCACTGCGTTTAATGACTCTTGTGGGGAGTTATTCTGAAATTAATCCGATTTCCTCTTCCTCATGGAACTTCTACTTACCAGCCTTAGCAATTATTGATGACTTCCTCTACGATTGTTGCCAAATGACTTCTTATGTCCATTTATGTATTTATTTATTCATTTATTTATTTCATTAAGGTTTTATGGATTCCTATTTTGTTCACTGGGTTGTAACCCATCATTATTGTTATTTATTTTAATGCTCAAATTTTCCAAGTTTGGCTTGTGGGAGCCCATTCAAACTGGGCTCAATGTCTTCATTGTCTTCAATAATGAAGACAGTCCTTTTGATGATTGTCTTCATCATTCTTTGAGCACTTCCTTATTTTCTGGCATAAGATATTCCAGACTCATCTTATACTTTCCTTGCCCCAGCCTTGGGATCAGACATTTCTCCAAGGAGTCTTTTTGTTTTTTGTTTTTTAAGTGGGAAATGGAGAAACCAAGACCCAAGTGATGAAATTACACTTCAGAATTAATTGAGTTAATATATATGAAGTGCTTAGAGCAGTGTTTGGAACATAGTACAAAGCTCAGCAAGTGTTGCTTGTGATTATTACCATCTTAATTAACCATACCCACTTCATAGACATTGTTTTACAGATTAAGAAACTAAAGCTTGGAGAGCTCAAGTACCTTTCCAAGGTCACACAGCTAGTAAATAGAAGGGCTGGGATTTAAACCCAAGCCTGCTGGATGGCTAAGCTCTTTTCATTACATTGCTGCAGTCAGCTTGCAGGGGTGCCCACTGGCCAGACTTGAGCAAGCTGATGGGTATAGAAAGGGCAAGAAGGGTAATGGAATCTCCCTGCTCTCTGTCAGCAGACCTGGTAGGGAATATTTTACTTTAAATGTGGAAATCTGCAGAATCCAAGGCGCCGGGCTGTGGTAGGGCTTTCTGGAGGCAGAATGTCACAGACCATCAGACCTGGCCCCCCCCCCCGCCCCCATTATTTTAATAAATAGGCAGGGCACACAGGGGAAGGTCTGCAATGGAAACCTGAGCAGATGTCCAATGACTGCTGCTCACAGATGTCACCTCTGCCCCTTGTCTTAAGTGGTCCCTGACCTTTTGGGGGCCCAAGGATATCGCTCTTCAGCTTTCCCCCTGTGAGTCTTGGGACAGTGAAGCCGTGGCCAACCTGATTTTAGCTGCCGCTGTGATAGTTCTGTGTGAGCCTGGACTCGGCTGGCTAACCGTGTCCCACCTCGTGAACGCTCATTGGCTCTTTGTTTTCTGCCCCAAGGCCTTCTCCGAAGCTGTTGCAAGTGTAGCCCAAAGTGCAGTTGTTAACGTTCTGGAAACTCTCAACCAATGGGGGATGAGACAGATGGATAAACGGCTTAGCCTTCCATCCTTCAGATGGGTCCTGGAGGTACCCTTCAGCGCCCCAGGAGGCTTGTTCCTCAGTGATCTACTTGCTTTATCTTCTTTGCTATTTTACTCTCCTTGTTCCCTCACTCCTGCTTCATGGAGTGACCACCCATGTAAATAGCTCTGCTTTCAGGGAAGTGCCCCTAGCGTGGGCAGTGCTTTGTGGAGTGTTGGTCTCTACTCCTGGAATGTGCTGAAACATGAGCTAAAGTTCCTGACATTTATATGAATGAGTTTTAGTCCCACTTTTCTGCCAAGACCCCATCCTGCGGTGACTTCTTTTTAATTAGCTCCCACTTGAATGCCCTCAAACTCAACACGTCCAACTGCAAACCCATTTTTTGCTCCCACCCAGTCGGGACCCTCCTCTCACTCTTCTCAATCTGTTAATGATACTGGATCCTCTGTCTCCTTGTCTTCTCCCTCACGGCCCGCCCCCCCCCCAGACTCGTTGACAACTCCGTTCTTCTGCACTGTCCTGTCTCTGCACTCTCCCCACGAGAGCCCTAGTGGATTATTGTAACCTTTCACCTGCAATCTCTCTCCCCTCAAATGCATCCTATATACTTTTGCCAGATTAATCTTCTAAAATCTTGATTTAGCTACTGTCATTATGTGACCAAGCTGGTGGATATGAAGAGCAGGGAAAAAGCCAAACTTCTCACCTGGCATTAAAGACTCCTCACATTCTGTCCTGTCCTCTCAGTCCAGCTCATTTCCCAGGATTCCCTCGTGTGTTCCTCAGTAGATGTTCTGGGAACCTTCTGTCCCCTCCTCCCTCCTTCCCTCCCTCCCTCCCTTCCTTCCTTCCTTCTTTCTCTCTTTTCCATACTTGTCTAGAAGCTATGATGTGCCAGACACTGAACTAGGCACTGGGGATACAGCAGTGAAGGAAACAAAGTTCAAGCTGTCATGTAGTTGCATCTATTGGATAGAAACAGAAAGCAATCACACAAATACATATAAATCAGGAGATAATAAATGTTATGAAAAAGAATAAGCAGGATAAGGGGACAGAGTGGGATGGTGTGTGAGTGTGTGCCTGTCTCTCCTTCTGTCCTTCTGCCTGTGTGCATGTGCGTGTGCTCTCTCCATAGGGCATGTCAAGTACTTCCCTGCCTCCATGCCTTTGCTTGTATCATTCCTTCTATTTGACATGCTCTCCCCTGTATATATTTGAGCTTCAGCTTGAGTAAGATTTCCCCCTCTTACACAAAGCCTTCCCTGAATGCCCCAGACCCAATGATCCTTCCCTTCTCTGAATGAATAAAACTCAGTTGAAAATATGGGTCTATTTATCAGAGCACTTTATATTAGTGTGATAAAATTATAATGCTAGCCAGTATAAATGGGACAAGACCTTTGAGGGCAAGACCTAATCCCATCTTGATATTTCTTCTTTCTTCTTCCATCTTCTTTCTCTGTGTACCATATAGTAATTGGCACTTAACAATTTGAATAAAAAAATAAATAAAAGAACAAGTAAAGGTCAAATCCAGAGATGGGAGAGAGATGGTATCTTTTCAGGAGTTCGGTGGGAAGGTGACTGTAGGGACCATTACCAGAACCCTCAGCTATGATCACCCCCAACTCCAGCTTCTGTAAGTTTGAGGACTCGGGAGCCCTTTTTGCTAGGGTTTCATTTTCTAAATTTTAGAGACAGCAGATGATTGACCATTTGATGTAAGATTTCAGTGTCAACTGCTCTTGACGTTCTTTCTGATTGATTTTACCCCCTGGTGGATTTCTGCAACAGGTCTTGGAAAAAATCACCACATCAGAATTCACTGTTAGCCTAAAGTAAGCAAACACATAAGCATATAACCCAGTCAGCTCAGCCTCTCTCCACTCTGATCTCACTTTTCCATTTTTTCCACCCCCAAATAAACATAATACCTGTCAATTTAAAGTCTAGGTCAGATACTTTCTGCCCTGTACAGGTACCAGAAGCTGTGTTCTCCCACATGGTTTCTACTATTCCAACGCTGCTGTGGAAGAGGGCTGTTAGGAATTGCCCCGATAAATGCTGTAGGTGGCGCTGGTGCTCAGCGCGTCTCTGTGATTTCTGGTTGGAGAAGGGGCAGCGTCTGGCATCTTTTGAGTTAAACTTGATCTATCTGCACCGCGTCTGTGGAGAAAGTCTGAGAAACAGATTAGCCGATTTCTGACCCTAAACGGAAGGTCAGTCACTTTGTGCTGAAATGTAGCGTTTACCGTAGGGAGGAGCATGTCGCTGTCTGAGCTTTGGAATTATGCCCACAGGCAGCGAAATGACCCTAAGGTGTTTCTTCAGAGCCTTTGCCTGGGGAGTCTTTTCTGGGATTTGTACTTGGAAGCAGAAACCACATTAGAGTCACATTCTAAAGCCTAGGGGGAGTTGAGTTGAATATATCTCATCAGCTTCCTTTACGTAGCAAGGCTGCTTGGTATTTTAGCTTACACAGCTCTCTACTTCTAAATTCAATGAGTGTTGTGGGCAATCAATTGAATGAGGCTTTTATTGCTACCCTCTCCCTCCATCCCCATGTGTTTTGGAGGCTTTTCTTTGTTAAAAAAATGTCTTTAGGACCATTCAGAAAAATCAGTCTCATGACATTATGGAGGAGCTGTGATTGTGTCCCATCCTTTTCTAGGTGCTCCAGATCCCTATAGCAGAAAATTGGGTGCTGAGTCTATCAACTGTCAGTCAAGCTGCAGGATCTCAAATTCCTTAATTAAACTCGGAGGTTTCAGGTTTCCTAAAACGAATCTGTCTTATTTATACAGAATTTGAACATGTAGAATTGAGAGAATTGAAAAGCACCTTAGAACCGTGGACTAGATGACCTTCTAGTATATTACAGTTCCAATTCCCTAAACACAGTTACTAATGGCATTTCTAACTTCAGGTGTCTCACATTTTCTTACATTGAAAGGAATAAGATGACACTTCCCATCGTATTTCTATAATGAAGTTATTAAATTTGAATTAGATTATTTGAAAATTTTTTCCCTTTTTAGTGTTTTAGCTGACTTTTCATTTCTGACCAGAAGATGGCTCTATGCCTTTCCTTGAGTTGACACATGTTAGTTCAGTGACAATGTATGAGGTTAATTCAATTTTGCCCTGACTGGTGGGAAACTATTGTGCTGTTTCATTCAGTCCCACAGGAGAGGGGAATGGCAAGTGAAGCTACTTTTTTTTATTAGAGAAGTTGTGGGTTTATAGAACAATCATGCATAAGATACAGGATTCCCATATTCCACCATATTATTAACAATTTGCAATGGTGTGATACATTGAAGGTATTTCCCTCCCTCCAAACCATCACCATCCCTAGCCAATGACTCTGGATCTTTGAGAGCCTTAGGTTGTGTGTGTGTGTGTTGTCCAAATGGAGTCATCACAAAATGGAATAGTCAGATAATGACTAAGTCTTGGGGCACAGGTGGGCTTTACTCCTTCTGGATGGGCAGTAGGCAGTGTGCTGGTTACTGTTGATAAAAAAAATCTTCCCCAGTTGGTAGAAGGGAGGATGACTAGCACGGTTGTCAGCTTTGGGGGTGTATGGAATGGAGTCAAGACCATCTATGAGCAGTGATTCAACTTCCATTTGTCTTCCTGGTCTGGGGGTTGCTTGCGTGCAGGCATGGAGTGGAGGAGATTCTCTGGATGCTGCCTGGGCTTCTGTCCATGAGGTCCTTCCAAATCAGGAAACCTTTGTCAATTCCCTTCATCACTTTCCTTTTGTTACCCTTTCCTCCTCTTTTCCCATCACTCACTCTAGGGATGGGAAAACTGTGTCCAATCACATATGCTTCCAAATCTTTTTGTCTTATCTTTGTATGGTAGACATTGTTAGTGTTCACCCATCTCAAGTTCTCCTTTCCTCCCTGGCCACATGCAAAGATGAAATTTTCCAGGCACCCTTGTTAGGTGGGGCCCTGTGACTTTTTCTAGCCCATGAAATGTGAATGGAGTGCGGTGTACTGGTTTCACAAATTCTTCTGGTTTCAGAAGAATTTGAACGTGAGTGTGCACACTCCATTTTCTCTCTTCCTTTCCTGCACTGACCTTCAAGATGGTGTGTTCCAGATGGTGTTGCTAACGCATGGAGGAGGAAGGCCCAACCCAAATAACTTTTCTTGTGCCAAGCCACTAATATTTATGGTTCACTTTTTCCTGTAGTCTAAGTTAACATTAATTAGGCAGACTAATTCAACTTTGACCTTGACTTTTGAACACAAACGCTAAGCATCTAACTCTTTAGTTCGGCAGTTCTGTGGAACAGTTCCTCTCTGAGGTTATGGATGCTTCACGTCTGGATACATGAATGGGATTGGGTCACAGGGTAACTGGGAATCTCAGCATGAAAAGAATTGGTTACTACATCAAAATAGTAAACTGCTGCAATTACTCAGAGCCCCAAGCGATCTAAAAGATTTCCTCTTAGTGTTTAAACTGCATCCTCCAGATCTCAGGTACCTGTGGGGGTGTTTGGGGTGGGGGTCAAAAGCAAGGTGAGCCTCTGGCTTTTCTCTCCTCAATCAGAGCAACTCTTTTATCTGTTGAGGGTTCTGTGTGAGATTTAATTTAAATGATAAGCATTTCTGTTAAAGAAACTTTAAAAATCACTGCAATAGTTCATACAGATTTTATGAATATATGAAGCACTTGTAGCTTCAGGTCAGTCTGAGTTCTGTATTCAAGATCATAGGTCTCAGTTTAGCTCTGTTCCTTGATCCTCTAGGTAACTTGGGAAAAAAAAATCTCCCACTCATAGATACAGAGTTGCACAAAGTACGGGATTGACTCCTTGTGGGTCTTCATATATTAATTTATGTATTTAAAAGGTATTTCTGGAAGATACCAGTGGCATAGAGTGATGCAGCCATGATACCAAACCATAGCCTTAAGTGGCATGTTTCACAGGCTGCCATTCCCCATCCTGTGCTTGCAGCAGACATTGCTAATTGATCACAGAACTCTTTCCTGTGGAGCCCAGATGTAGTCCTACAATTCTTCTCAACAATACTCTAGGCTGCCTCTTCCAACTGCTCAGCATTAGCACATGAAATGAGAGCCCTTTTATTATCTTTATGTATAATCAATAATGATTGATGTTCACTGCTAAATCTTTGATTGCTGGGTTTTACAGCTGTTGTAAAGTTGGTAACTGAGTGGGCAGTCCTTTTTTTTAAAGTTATATTTTTTATTTTTTCTAAAAGATACTTAGATTACATAAAATGTTACATAAAAAAAAGGTAAGGGGTTCCCATATGCCCTACTCCCCACACGTCCCACTTTCCCCCACATTAACAACTTCTTTCATTAGTGTGGTACATTTATTGCAATTGAGGAACATATTTTGGAGCATTGCCACTAAGCATGGATTATGGTTTCCATTGTAGTTTACACTCTCTCCCACTCAATTCTGTAGGTTATGGCAGGATATATAATGGTCTGTATCTCATTGCAATGTCATTTAGGATAATTCCAAGTCTTGAAAATGCCCCCGTATTGTACCTCTTTTTCCCTCTCCCTGACTTCAGCACCTCCAGGGGCCACTGTTTCCACATCAATGATATAATTTCTTCCATTGCTAGCATCACAGTGTGTCTATAGTAGAATAGCAGTAAGTCCACTCTAGTCCATATTTTATTCCCCAATCCTGAGGATTCTGGGCAGTCCTTTTTGAAAACCCAAAATGTTCATGCTGACCATAATTTTCAAACCTAAATTAGAAAATTCCTCCATATGAAGGTCCTAGTGAAGCTCAGTGTTTGAAATGAGAATGTTTCAGTCACGATCCTGGCACAACCAAAGTGACTGAGCTGCAGAGAATTTACAGAAGGGCCATGGAGGTTAGGGCAGGGTACAAGAAGCCAAAGAGGGGTGGTGAATCGTCCAGGTAGTAGCAAAAGGGAGAAGCCATTCTCAGTACTCAGCCTGAAGAGGCAAAGAGAGGGAGCAGTGTTACTAGATCCTGGGAAGGGCTTGAGACCTGAAAGAGGGGTCCATTGATAGGAACTATGGCCTCAGGCTGGGAAACACAACTGCTGAGGCAGGGAAGCAGGGAGGGAGTTGGGGGAACAAACACCCTGACCCTTCTCTCCTTCTTCCATTGGTCTTCTGGTTCCTTCCAGTGCCTGAACCCAACGGAAAGTCAGAGGGCAAGAGAGCCCGGGTGATGTGGACCATAGAGGTCAGCCTCCAGGGTACAGAGAAGGAAGGAAAATGGATCTGGTAGTTGGGGTGAAGAGTAATCAACACAGAGAACTATCTGTACCAGCTCCACGAGAGCAGGGAAATTATCTGACATGTTCACTGCTATGTCTCCAACATTTGAATGAGTGCTAGACACATAGCAGGTATTCAATTAATGTCTGTTGGATGAATGAATGAATAAATAACCTGAGTAACTGGATGTATAGTCTAGTAACTGGATATATGCCCTATTTAGGAATTATGGAGGGGGAATTATTGGGGGATCCTAAAGAAGTATCAGACATGGTCTTCATCCACTGGAAGGCTGACTTTTAGCATATGGCCAAAACATTATGTTTAATTTGAGTTTACTCATCTGTAAAGTGGTAATTATCATTTTGGATTGATTTGAGGCTCCAGTGAGGTTATGTTGTTTACAAAGAACTTACCTTTCTGTTTCAGTTATCTATTGCTATATAACAAATTGCCCCAAAACTTCGTGGATTAAAACAACCATTTCATTTTGCTCACTGTTTTGTGGGTCAGCTGGACTGGCTCAGGGAGGATCCTCTTCCAAGATGCTTCTTCACACACGTGTTGAATGCCCTGGGACTCCTAGGCCTCTTTCTCTACATGGTGTCTCATCCACTAGGGCCTCGCCACATGTCTGTGTTCTCATACTTTGTTGGTGTCACGTTGTCACACTTTAAAAAAATATAGACAGGAAACAGAAGCTTCCAGGAAAGTTAAGGGCTATTGGTGGATCGGGCACCCTCACACCTGCTGTATTCTATTGGTCAAAGCCATTACTGGGCCTGCCCAGATTCAAGGGGGCAGAGACACACACTTTATTTCATGATGGGAGAGTAGCAAGTTTGCTTGCAAAAGAGGTGGTGAGGTGGAGAATATTGCTGCTGCCAACTTTGGAAAATGCCATCTGTCACAACCCCATTCATATAGCCCTTTATTCAGTTTGTTACATGATTCTATTTCTTTCTCAGGCCCCTCTCTTGACTTAAGATGGACTATGCCAGCACTCACTAAGCCTTTAACGTGCATTGTCTCATTAATTGTCACAATCATACATGAGGTGGGTTCTATAACCTCCACTTCACAGATGAGGACAATGAAGTACAGAAAGAACAACTGTCTTGCCTGAGGTCACCCAAGTAGCATGTCAAATTGGCCTTACTTCAGAAAGGACTTATGATGCTTAAAAATACATGTAACACCATACAGTAGAATAAAATAAGTTGTTTAAAAGATTGCAGCAAAAAGAAAAGATAGGATGAAGTGGGACAGGTGGTTAGTGCATAAAGTACCTGCCATTAGATTCTGGGGACTTGCCTGGGCTAGGCCACAAATTTGGCTTTTTTTTTTAAACTTCTTTTTAAAGATTTTATTTTTTAGAGCAGTTGTAGGTTTACAGAAAAATTACACAGAAAGAACAGAGTCCTTCTGTGTAATATTTCTTGACCTCCACTCCCACAGTTTTCCCCATTATTAACATTTTGATTAGTGTGGTGCATTTCTTACAACTGATGAACCAATATAATTATAATTATATTATTAACTCAAGTCCATAGTTCACATTGGGATTCATTCTTTGTGTGATGTTTCCATGGTTTTTTGTTTTTGTTTTTGTATTAGAGTTTTATTGTGGTGACATATATAGAACACAAAATTTCCCATTTTAACCACCTTCAAATGTACAATTCAATGGTATTGATTACATTCATGATGTTGTGCTACCATCACAACCATCCATTATCATAACTTTTCCTTAGCCCCAAATAGAAATTCTGTTTCCATTAAGTGACAACTCCCACTTTCCCTCCCCCGCCCCCACAAATCTGGCTTTAAGATATCCAGCAGCCAACACAATGAGGAAACTGAATAGTTTATACAAGAGAGAAAGGATCCAGTGTCACTATTTCTACTCCTGATAACAAGTCAGGAAAAAGCTCATGGGTCTTCAAAAATGTAGCAAGCTCCATTCTCAACAACCTTCATGATTTGCTGTCACAGGGCTGTTTCTATTAATGTGCTTAATGGAGGCTGAGGCATGGGGAAGCCCCAAATCCAGAAGTACGCTTCCAAAGATGGACAACATGAGATGCTAAGAAGCAATGCCCTTCAGTAAATCCAGCCTGCTTAGCTGCCTCACCACTCAGAGAACGTTAGTCTTGAAGGGTGTTAAATAAGGGTCTCAAATTCCCTTAAAAAGACTGGAGGACCCCCGAGATGTGGGGCTAGAGCTGTAGGGAGAACTGGCCTGGGGGGAAGCTTTCCAGTCTCTGCCTAAGGGAAGTGGGATATTTTTCTAGCTACAACTCTTGCTGGTGATTTTTAAAACCAGATCATAAAATAAATAAAAGTGTAGGGGTAGAAAAAAAGTAAAAAAAATAAAAGGCAGGGTAGAAGGTGAAGAGAATGCTTAAAATTAAACCATTGAGCCTTGGTTGAGATAAATGAAAAGAAAGAATAGAATAAATATTACAATAAGAGAATAAAAACCCAATGCAGATAAAAGGTTAAGACTTAAATAGTGAGAGATAAAACAAATAAGGTTTAAGATAAAGGAAATAGGAGAGAAGAATCATTGAAAGAAAGTGAGAGGAGTAAGAAATAAAACTAAATCATATTAAAGTTATAAAATAAAACTGGCAGGCTATGAATAAAATTTTAAAACAAAATACAAACTAAGAATTAAAAAGTAATAAGATAAAAATAAGATTTAAGAGAAAAGATAAAATAAAACAAAACAATAAGGAAAAAGGTTAAAAACATCAAAGTAAAAGAGATAAAAGATTAAGAAGATAACAGACTAAAACCCATGAAAAAGAGTTAAACACATAAAATAAATGGGTTTGAAGCTTAAGTACGAGATTAAGGAATTAAGAATGCTCTACTGAGTGTTAATACTTTAACAAAGAAGATTAAGAGAAAATATCTTAAGAAGAAAATAAAAGAAAGAAGCTTGAACTGAGGAGGACAGATACTAAAGTAAGAGCGAAGGAAAGGGACATTTAAAATATTACAAATCGGACAGCACAATTCTTAGCGATAATAACAAAGAGAAAATGCTAAAGAGCTATGTAGAAACCTCATCATGTTTTCCTGGTAAACAAACACCAAACAACCACAAAACAACATCTGTTACAAACTCTGGAGACGGGTCTGGGTCCCTGCACTGCAGAATCTGCTGTTGTAGTGGCAGCGTTTATGGCGTTTATGGCGAGAGGATGAAAGCAGGAAAGGTTATGGGCTGTTCTTTACTTTCTGCCCAGAAGCTGCACCTTTTGCAGTAATAACATGGTAGGCGCTCTAGAACTCAAGCAGCTGGAGGTGAGATTTGGCACAAACAGTGGCCAACCCAAGCTATGCATACGTCTCGGGCAGAAACCACATGGGAAAGTAGTTCATCCTCAAGACGTGGCAGGGAAAGATGGCAGGAATGGAGGGGGAGGGGGCAGATGGGGAAAAGAATTCAAAGGAGCTCTTCTCAATGAAATAGGAGTTGAGTTCATCTGAGTCTGAGAGGGTGGGACCAAGGCTATGTAGAGTGAAAATAATTGGATACAGCTGAGGGGCGAGGATAAGCCATGCTATTCAACATTTCACCTCTAGCTAGGGCCCAGCTAGGCTGGACAGCTTGACTTTGCATGCGGTTGCCAGGCAACAAAACTTTCCCACGGTGTGTCTCTTAGAGTGTGGATGGGCAGGTAAGTGGAAGGTCAAGAACAGCAGGAATCCTTGGGTATTAGTAGAAGCAGAGTTAAATGGTTGAGCTTGGAGACCAGCAGGCCAGAGGGGCCTGGTTGATTGGAGAACAAAGGAAAAGAGCAGACTCAGTGAGAGAAGGGACTGGGCCCCAAGGAAGAGGTAGTAGTCAGAAGGGAATTTCAGAGCAACAGCACTTCCTTTGATGTTTTGGAGGTAAAACAGGCCCTTGTTCACACTGTGCATGAGGCAGTTTCAAGGAGAGTGAGGGTGAAGACCACTGGAGTGTTTAAAGACCATGGATGATGAAAACATCTCTGAGGATAATACAGGGGGATATGAGCTAGGAGGATAGGAACAAGGTTGGGAAATCACTGAGGAAGGTAGGGGAGAGTTCTGCATGTCAGCTGACAGAGGGATAGAAGGGGGAGGTGTAATAACTGATTAAAGAGGTTTTGAGTGGTGGTGGGAGTGGACTAAGGAAGGAGGAATATGTAGCTTCCTCCTCCTGGATCCTTGAGTTGGAGTGAGTAGAAGAAGCAGTGCCCTTGAAGAGCACGTTGAGGGAGGAGAGGAGTGAAAGGAAGGAGGTGAAATGGAAGGGTACAAGACGTGGGGATGAAGGGCAGATGGGGTCAAAGAATCTCTTTTCTGATATGAATGTGGTAGAAGAGGAAGAGAAGGCTTAGTTCAGCCTGGGGAGGGGGAGACTGGAGCTGAGTAAGATGGAAAGGAGTCTGGAAGGAGAATGTGTAGAGCTGTTTGAATCTGGGTTAGTAATTGAGGGTCACAGGGATAAAGAGGCAGACCCTTTTAGTACGTGTGTGTATGGGGTAGAAGTGTGAGGAGTGCTCAGATGAGTTTGTTTGCCACTGGACAAGTTAGTCTAATATATCCATCCCAAGGTTCCTGAATGAGTCTGAAGAATTTTATATACACTGGTAATAATCCAAAGGCAGGATTTTTATTGCTGGTGTTTTTTTTTTTTGGGGGGGGGCGGGCGGGGCAGTCTACCAGTAGAGTCAGGGAGATGGGCCATTTAATATCTACTCCCAAGTTTTGATGGCTCAGAAATAGAATTGTAGCCAAAGACTCAGAGTAATTGGAAAGAGTACTGGTTTGGGACTCAGGACGCCAGATAGGTTATTACAGGTAGTTGGATTGCTAATACTGCTGCTAAAGTACCTTTAATTTCTGGGATATTAGACAATAGATATAAAATACTCCTGCATGCCTGAAAAAACTTTCTGGGGTAATAACTGCTGGCAACTATTCTGTAGGTAATTACAACACAAATTCTCACACATCTGCTTAGTGGATGGCCTATCAGTGATGCCTAATGATGATGATTTGTTTCTGGTTGGGTGTGTTAAACTGCCAGCTATCAAAAAATTTTTACATGTGAGACTGCTGGGAATGATGAGATTGCAGGAGCATTATCAAACAAAAACTCAGCATCCTGTGCATCATCCAAACCAGTTTCTGTGATACAGAAAGAATCTGGACCATCAGTTTGAATACCAGTTAAATGGTTTAAAAATATCTTGGTAAATGCATTGATCCTGGATAATCTGGCCCCGTGGGACCTTAAATGCATGGACAGCAGTGACTTGCTGACCAGGGTTCCAGGCTGCCCTGGGGGTGTGTGAAAAGAGGAAAAATGGTTTTGAACTTTGACCTGCAAGGGAGGGGCTGTGAGAATTCTCCTTGGAAAGGAGATGGATGAGGCCTTTGAGAGACTTAGATTGGAATCAAGTATTTTTTTATTCTTTTCTTTGTAGTAGATCAGGAAATGGAGGTCCAGAAAGTGAAGCAGTGTGCCCAAGGTTACACAATTGATTTGTGTCAAATGCAACACTTGAACTCAGGTCTTTTGACTGAAATTTAAGGGGTCTTTTATATGTCACCACTTTGGTGGGGTTCATTCTTTAGGGATACCCATCCTGCACCCAAAAGGATGAGAAGAAGTTTTCATTTTGATTTTGTGTCTTCTCACACCAAATTTGTGCACATGTTTATTTTTTTGTGGTATTACTCTATCAGGGTGAAGCAGAGCTCATCAGGAGGCATTACAACGTACAATCAGCTCTACAGAAACAAAACCCTACCGTCTCTCAAATAAGTTCCTCTAGAGTACCAGTGAGGCATCCAGGAGAGAGCAGGGAGTTATTGTTTATGGAAACAACCTAGCCAAGTTGACACATGAAATTAACCATCATGCATGGTGTGGTGGTTTGGAGCATCACCTTGATGACTCCTTGATTTGGACTTTCTTTTAGCCTCAAAACTGTGAGCCAATAAATTCCCATTGTTTAAGCTGACCCATGGCATGGTATTTGCTTGGAAACTAAAACACATGGCAAAAGCAATGGGGTGTTGCTCCTGAGATTGGATTGCCAAAAGACTCTGGCTTCTGTCTCGCTTGCCCTCTCCTGCTTGCTTACTCTGAGGGAAGTCAGCTGCCATGCTGTGAGCTGCCCTGTGGAGAAGTCCACATAGCAAATAACTGAGGGAGGCCTCCAGCCAACTGCTAGCAAGGAACTAAGACATTCAGTCAACAGCCTTGGGGAACTGAATCTTGCCAACAACCATGTGGGTGAATTTGTAAGTACATTCTCTGTCAGGCAGACCTTGAGGTGACCGCTGCCCTGGCTGACACCTGATGGCAGCCTGTGAGAGACTTGGAACCTGAAGACTCAGTTAAGCCACTACTGGATTCCTGGCCCACAGAAACTGTGAGATAAACGTGTTGTTTTAAGCTGCTAATCTTTTGGGTAATTTGTTATGTAGCAATAGATGCTTAATACAGACACACTTGCTCATCCTTGTTGAAGAACAGTTGTTGGAAGTCTGTAGTGGATGGAATGTCCCATCTTTTTCCTCTCCATGTTATTGTTTTTAGAATTATAAGTTCCTGCCTAGTGCAGGGATATTCCTTGCCACAGATGTGAATTAATCTTTTGACAGCTTTACTGTTATACGTTTAGTGTTCATGAGATTCTGATAGCCAACAACCTTCAAGAATCAGTCATGGCCTTATGTTGCTTGAGTTCTGAGGTGATAAAATGTTTATAGACAAGCATTTGAAGCACATCTAGAATTATGAATTTTATCAGAGCTATCAACATTAATAGGTCACCTCCACTACCAAGCATAGTCTTGCAACTCACAGGGAAGACTTGCAGAGCACAGAACTTCTGTGTGAGATCTCATGAATTTCCACCTGGTTCTGGGCATTTCAGAACACTCACCACCCCCTTTTCGAGCTCTATCCACTTGGACGTTCAGAAGCAATCTATCCCCGCCATTCTCTTCTGTGTACATGTGTGAAGAGCAGGTTTAGGCAAGAATGATACACGGGGACCCTCCCCCTTGGTGGCCAGGGTATCTATAGTAGTGTCCACATCCACAAACAAACATGAGGCAGCGCAGGAGGAGGGGTGGACATAGCAAGGGCTTGGGGGTGAGATGGATCTGAGTTTAGATTTTGGCATCATTACTTACTATCCATGTGATCTGGGACATCTCACTTATACCCCCCCGCCTCAGTTTCTTCATCTATAAAATGGAGATAATATTAACTCAAAGGATTGTGATAATCTGTTTAACAAGATAAAATATATAGAAGGCCTAATCCAATGATGTTACTCAATAAAGAGTAACTCGTACTGTTATTTACTGAGGCCCTGTTGAGGGGCTCCTTAAGGTCTAGGGTGGTGACTGACAAAGACAACACAGAACCAAAAGGGGACTAAATAAAACTGCCATGGCCCTCGGGTGCTTGCTCTTGGAGTGGGGTGCATCTTTATGAGGCTTCCTTTGCATTCAGGGGAACCGGGTGTGTGTGTGGATGTGGGCCGTGGTAGGAGGGAGCGGGTGTGAATGAAACCAGGCCTTATTATCTGAAGTGCCAGTTCCTCCTTTTATTTGACCAAAGCTCCATCAGGCCTCAGGCTGCCCTGTGGTTCTCAGCTCACACTTGGCATCGGGGCCCAGCATCCACCAGGACCAATATCAGCCCCATCCCTGGATGTTCTAAATGCGAATCTGATTTGGGAAGTGGTCCCAGCTCCCCGGGTGATTCAAATGTGCAGTAAAGGTGTGAAGGGTTAAAGGGCGGAGACTCAGGTTCAGTTGCCCTTTGGGTGTTCTGAGGTAGTTCCAAGTAAGGAAAAAAAAGAGCTCAAGTATTCTGCTTCAAGAGATATAAATGGTAAGCATTTTGTGCGGGGTGGAGGGTGAAGGCTGATTGTTACAGGCAAGAGGGAGAAGAGGCCTGATGAGAAAAAAATGGCCAGGAGAAATTCTTGATAGCAGGAATGGTGCTGATACAATAACAGGGGCAACTAGTTTTCAATTTTAAATGGTTTGCTGTGGTGCAATGTAATGCTCCTCCAATTTCCCTCAAACTTTCAGGGGAAATCTTCCACACAAAGCTGCTTCCGGTTGGAAATGATTTGAGGAAAGTAAGGAGAAGGGACTTGTTCAGCATTTGGGGAGCAGTAAAGATTTTTAAGCAACTGGATGATGTGATCAGATTTTTATTTTCCTGATACTCTGGAGATAGCATGAAGAATAAATTGGAGGGGGAGGGGACTGAAGGTAGGAGACCAGTTAGGATGATATTATAAGCTTCCTGGTTAGAGCTATGACAGATAAATTGGAATCTGAGAAGACAGATATTAAGGTTAAACTGCCAATTATATTCATTTTGTCTTTGTGTGTTCCTGTGTGTGTGTTTGTGAGTATGCATAGCTGTATGTGTCTGGCTGTGTGTTTGTGTTTAAGTATGTGTGTGTTTGTGAGT
Source organism: Cabassous unicinctus (assembly GCA_029593785.1). NCBI lineage: Eukaryota > Metazoa > Chordata > Mammalia > Cingulata > Chlamyphoridae > Cabassous > Cabassous unicinctus. The sequence goes on from JAQZBX010003762.1 coordinate 49,592, forward strand.
GTGTCGGTGTGTGTGCATGGTGTGTGTGTGTACCTGGAGGACCTCTGCTCCTCAGGGAAGTGTTTCACCAGCACAAATCTCAGAACTGTTGCTTTGGGTAGGGCTGCTCGGACACCTGAGTGTGTCTCTGAATGGGATAATACTGAAGTTAGAAATCCCTGCCCCAAGGGATGTTCCCCTTTTCCAGAGGGTAACAACACACCTAGATTTTTTTTCCACTTAGCAATGGAAAGTGATCTTCCCTGCCATTTTAAATATTTTATTTAGAGGTAATTTCAAACATACAGAAAAGCTACAATAATAATATAGAGAACTCCTGTATACATACCCAGATTCACCAGTTCTTAGTATTTTGCCACATTTGCTTTCTCTCTCTATCTGTATAAAAGTGTATATTTTCTGAAATATTTGTTAGTAAGCTGCAGGCATGATGCCTTTTTACCTGTAAATATTTCCTAAGGACAAGGGTAGTTTCTTACATAACCACAATAAAATGTTCAAGTCAGAAAAATTAATATCAAGACACATTCCACATTCATATTTCATCTCTTGTCCCATTGATTTCTTTTATAGCGATTGTCTCCTCTGGTCCAGGATCACACATTACATTTATTTGTCATGACTGTTTAGTCCCCTTTAATCTGGAACAGTTTCTCAACCTTTCGTGACACTGTCATTTTTTGAAGCGTACAGACCCGTTATTTTGTAGAATGTTCCCCAATTTGGTGTTTCTGCATAATTAGATTCCGTTATGCTTTTATGGTAGGAATATAGCAGAAGCGCATCACATCAGGAGGTGCTTGATGCCAGACTTTCTCTTTTTGTTGATATTAGTGTTGATCACTTGTTTAATGGGGATAGATCTGTTTTCTCCACTAAGTTACTATTTTCATCTTTGTAATTAATAAGTAATTTTAGGGAGAAACTTCCCTGTTATTTTCTGAGCAGTTGCTAAGTCCCAGTTCTCTTAGGAGCTTTATGTACTTTGTCTCATTTAATCCTCATAACAAACTATGGAGAAGTTCATTTTTGTCGTCTTCCCATCCCATTTTACAGATGGGAAAACTGAGACCTGTGTAAGGTCACACAACATGGTTGTCTGTCTGGCTGCAAGGACAATACTAGTCTACATATACAGTTTCTGCCAGGAGGATACCTATAATAACTGGACGTGAGGGGCCAGAGGGAAGTGAAATTAGTTTCATTCACATTCAAAGTGAGGGAATGGGACTGGCAATTTTACAAGGTAAGGTTTTGTTTTTCTTCTTGTTTATAAGAACTAAAACAACTCTGGTGGTACTCGAACCCACATCTGAATGCCTCCATCTATCTAGAAGTCAAATGTGCTATCCATTGCGCCACAGAGCCACACCAAATTCTCCTAGGAACAGTCCAACATCCATAGCTCTCTGTGCCCAGACGGGCCCCACCTCCCACCCCAGGTAAACCTGTATCCTTAGCAGGAACTAAATCAGGGGTTCTTAACTTTTTTTGTTCCATGGACCCCTTTGCCAGTCAGGTGAAAACCATGGATCCCTTACTAAGTTCAGGTGAAAACCATGGACCCCTTACTAAGTCCACACTATATTGTGTAATACTTAATAAATATATCACACCCACACCAACCCGCCCTTACAAGAATAATGTTTTTTTGAATTTCAATTGAAGCTCATGGACCCCTTGTTAAGAACCCCTGAACTAAATGAAGCTCTATGCCATGAAGGATTGACTTTGATTTTCAGAAGTTTATTTTGGGGAGGGGGTTGAAGGGGCACAAAATCCTTACTCTAGCCACCCAGATAAAAACAGACTGGGTGGTCAACAGAATCCCATCTCTCTCCATGTAGTTATCCTGTACAACACTCTGGCTTACAAAACGAAGCAGGCTCTTTTGCTATGCCCCTGGGCTCAGCAAATGCCCTGGTCATTCTCCATGGTTAGAGGACTCAGCAAGTCACTGCTCAAGATATGATGCCAAGAGTGGGTCTAAGCTGTCAGACCATGATAATTTTATTTCATATATTTTTAAATGAGGGATCCTGATTGAGAGACGTTTTTATTTTCCTCAACTACCACAAATTCAATTATCTTAATATGTTTCACCAATCTCTTTCAAAATGAAGAGAGTTCTATTAAAATCAGTGATTATTTCTAAAGGAAGAAGGGAGATGGGGAGGAAAAGGAACAGAGAACGTTGCAAGGAAAATGTCTAGAGACAGATGGAGCGCATGCATGGGTCTGGAATATATGTTTATGTCCATTTGATCGTTGAGTGAGGGAAAAGCCCTTTTCTGATGACCACACTTTGCATTTTCAACTGCAGGCATGAATGGGAATAACTTACTTTTGGTTCTAGAAGGGCAGTGTGGGAAGGCAGGGCCTCTGAGAATAAAAGGTTGTTCCTGACCCCTGAGACCAGCTCTTCAGCTGCCTTCAATCTCACAGCCTCCTCCACCTGACTGCGACCAACTTCGAGAGGGAGCCAGGGATAAGGCCTGCTCCAGGCACTGACTGCTGGATAAGGGCCAGGATAAACCATGACCTTCAGGTTTCCACAGGGGGTAACCTAGCAGGATGGGGCAGCCAACCATATGCAAATAACATTTGAAAACATTGAGGAAAACTGTCTACTCAGGAAACAAAGATGCAAGGTTTAGGCAGTAAGAAAGAGATGTCAGTAAGAAAGAAAATTTTCTCTGGATATCACATGGGATAGTATAAGTATGCAGGAAACCAATTACCCTCAGGTAAGAAAGAAAAGCAAAAAGAATAGCTGCTGCAGGGACATTTTTTATGTGTTGCATAGTCTGAGGCATCTGAGGATGCTCGAGAAGGCTGAGCCATAGGATTGCTTTGGGAGATGGTCACCTCACCACCTTCAGCAGAGAGGCTTAATAGTGGAATCAGCCAAGGAATTAGACTAGATTCCTTGGGAAAAGTCCCTTCTAATTTGAGTCACTTGGAGCAAAATGAAAGAGATGGGAATGGAAGCTGAAGTGAGAGAAAAGAGAAGGAAGAAGGAAGAGAAAAGGGGTGTAATGATTTGAAACTGTATGTACTGCTGAAAAGCATGTTCTTAAAGTTAATCCATTCCTGTGGGTGTAGACCTGTTGTAAGTAGGGTCTTTTGATGAGGTTACTTAAGTTAAGGTGTGACCCACATCATTAAAGATGGATCTTAATTCTCTTCCTGGAATCCTTTATAATGGGATGAATACAGAGATAGAAAGCCATGGGAGCAAGAAGCTGAAAGCAACAAAGCCCAGAAAAGAAGGGAGAGACCAGCAGATGCCACCATGTGCCTTGCCATGTGACAGAGGAGCCCAGAATTCACTGGCAGCTGGTCTTCAGGAACAAAGCGTTGCCTTGATTTGGACGTTTTCCTGGACTCTAATTGAAAGTTAATAAAGTCCCATTGTTTAAAGCCAACCCATTTCATGGTATCTGCTTTCAGCAGTCTAGCAAAGTAAAACAAAGGGCAAAAAAGCGGCTAGAGGACATACACAACCAGTTCTCCTTAAAGTTGTTCTCCATGTTGCTTTAAATTAAAGAAAACGCTGGGGCAGTTTGCTCAGTGGAAAGACTGTTGTGATGTGATAGAAACATATCTATGAATAAATAAGTGGATAAATAAAAAAAATGGGAAATAAATAATAGTGTGGCTGATAAATTTAGGCTTGTGTGCCTAATAACATCTTCATTTGTCAAAATATTTGTCATACTGTGGATAATTTTTCAGAGATGGAGCAAAGTACAACAGCCAGGTATCTTCAAGACCCTAACCGGGTCGGCAACCTTTGCTCCTGTGCTTCCCACCTCCCCACCCCATCTCCAGGGCATGCCCTGGTTAGCTTAGGGCCTGATAACTGTGAGAGAGGACTGGAAATTATAAATTACTAGGCATATGTGAGGAACGTGTTATTGTTCTAATCTGATTTTACAGCACGGATGGCAGGAGTAAAGAAAATTATTTCTGTTTTACAGATGAAGAAAATGAGGTTTAGTGACATGAAGTGTTTTACCTGGAGTCACATGTGTGGGAGAATGGGGCAGGGGGGCTAGGGGTAGCCACATAGGACCTGAGTTCCTTTTTTAGCTCTGCTCCTCAGCTCCAAGTCAGCTCTTTATGCAAGCCAGTTCTCAATCTTGGCTGTGCACTGGAGCCATCTGAGGGCAAAATACCAGTGTTGGACCCTACCCTAGACCAACTCAATCAGAACTCTGTGGATGGGACCCCAGTGTTGGTTTTTATTAAAAGCTCCTCAGGTGGTTTTAATGAACAGAGAGGGCCCCTTCTGATGTAAGCTGTCTTGAACGGTGGAACTTTGGTTCTGTCAAAGACAACTGGCACATTTGAGGAAGCTATGAGGCTGCTTTCACAGGGCAGGGCTTCCATTGCTTGCCCTGGAAACTGGCCACAGCCAGCACAGTTCCCCTCTCCCTGCAATTCTAGTCATCTGCAGGGGTCAGTAGTTCTCTAGGGAGCCAGGCAGTACCAAGTAGCAGATCCCTGGTAACAGGAGACCCAGTGAAGGGGCTTCATGTGGTTAAGAACCAGCCCTGCTGCTTGGACAGAGGCCACTGGTCAGAAGGCAGGGCTGTTGGGGGGAAGCAAAAGCTACAGAGCAAGCTTGGCAGAGTGGAGGATGGGTGGGCAGGAATAGCCCCGTGAGTCAAGGTTGAGAAGTGGTAAGGGCCTCTGGCCTTAAGCATCAGTGGCCTGAGGTTGAGGACACAGACACCAAAGCTATGCCCCACCAGAGTCAGCCATGTAGGACTCAAAGTCAGTCCATCAGGCTGGGGCGGAAGAGCCACTGCACTGGGGTTCCAGAAGGAAGATGCAAACACAGAGATGAACATACAGGCTTGGAGAGGCAGGCTGCTCCTGGGCCACTTTCCTGCTTACTCCTTGCTTATCCAACTAGTCTGCTTTCAGCTATGTAATTTGTAGGGTCTAGTGCAAAATGAAAATGTAGAGACTTTCCTGTTCATGAAGTAGGAAAAAATGCTGTTAAAGGTACTAAAGTGTAAAGCCTTTTCCTTTCTTCTACAGTCTTCTCTCAACTTGTTATGGTGATTTTCAGTTGCTTCTTAATGTCATTCTGAATAAAGACAAATTAAAAATTTAAATTAATAGTACAGATTTTACTGTTCAACTTCATATTGTGCAGTGCCAGTTTTAAATGCGAGTATAAGAACATTTAATTTGTATGCAGAAGCACCAAAATGGCACAATTCATATTTTGTAACATGCACATGCATATGGATTTTGTTCTTATCAGAACATTGGAAATGCTGCATAAAACTAACTCAGCTGTTTTTATTTCACTTCTTGATATGCGCATTTTCTTCCAACACTCTGTACCTTTGGCTTACTGAGGCGCAAGGAAGGACTAAAAGGAAAAGGAACTATGGGTTGCCCTATCCTTCCCTTTCCTTTGTGCCATCATTTTCGGTGTAAGTGGTTGCTTAACACAGGGAAGTAATAAGTAAGAAAGGACATGGTGGCGTTGGGTTCCTTGGTGGTTTGTGTTTCTTAGACCACCCCTGTCTTCCAGTGGAAAGTGTGGCCTCTGGGAACTGTCAGCACCCTGCTTACTCAGCCCAGATGGAACATGCTTACCCTGCAGCCACTTTGCGCCTGGCATTGTGGGTCCACCAGAATTCTGTGCTCATGGCACATCGAGAACACTGTGCTAATGGAGCAGCAAGACTGTGGGGAACAGGCAGCTGGAACACGCACCCACTCCATTGTCCCTTTGGACTTCACATACAAAGCATGAAGATGAAATTGTTAAGAATTTCTAGGCAGCAATGGAAGAGCTTTAAACCAAGTACAGGTCCTTCTGAGGGCAGGGTCTCGTGCAGCTGTGCCCACTGTACATCCACGAAGCTGGCCCTGCTGAGAAGGACCAATTCTTTTGGCAGAAATGCTCACAAGAGTTGGGAACTAGGGTTGTGGTGTATAACCAAGAATGATTTCCTTCCAGTTTTATTTTAATTTAGATTTTTAAAATTGCGGAGCTCATTTTTATTTGGAAATGTTATCAATTCTGTAATTAACCTCACATTACAAGCTGAATCAGCTCCTGCCTAGACTGATTTGAGCAGGGGAATAGAGAAGTGGGTGAGGAGCAGGATTAGCAGCTGGGGAAGTCAGAAATCCCTGAAAAGCTGTCAGTCAGGCTTGTTGGATAGGAGCAGAGGGAATGGCCAAATGCCTAGTTATCAGATCCGTGAGAATGGGCCCTCAGATGGGTGAGGCCAGCGAGGAGGAAAGGGGGTGCAACAGCCAAGCGAGGAACAGACAATGGACCCTGGGCAGTTTCAGTAGAGGCAACCAGTGGCTGCCTGGCTGGAGGGCTGGAGGGCTGAGCGCGCTGCCTCGGGAGCCTCAGGGAGGTCATGGCAGGCATCCAGGGGTTGAAAGGGTGGGACATTATCTTCTGGGGAACTAGGGCAGAAGGTCAGGCAGGCCCTGATCCCAGATCTCAGAAAACTAGAGGAGATGAAGATGAGGTTGCAGGAGCTCTGGGGACAACATGGACACTGGTATTTAAGGCACGTTTATGTTCTAAGAAGGAGTCTCAGCACAGGACTTGGGATACAAGGTCGGGGCAGGAGCACACCCAGCCTCCTTGACCTCTCAGCGGTCCTTCTCTACTCTGACCACAGGGTCTAAGGGTGGCCAGAGTGGCCACAGCTGGGAGTTGGGAAAGCAGCAGGAGTGGGGAGCCATGGGAGTTGCTGCTGTCGGAATGCATTGGTTTGCTCCCTAATGCATGCTTTGTATATGGGAAAAAACAACACATTGGCCCTCCTTTCCCCAGACAGAATGTGGCTGTAAATGATACTGACATGTATATCCACGTTAGCCCGCCATTCCAGGGGCTCACAATTCACCTAATTCCACGGTGGCCCTTTGTCCTCAGGAGTCTCAGTGCTTAAAGTGTTGCATACATGAAACACAAATAGACAAAAATTCACAAAGCAAACTGTTTACAATAGACATACTGCAATTAAGTAAATAAACCAATAAACCTACATTTTGGAATCAGTTAGCAAACATTAAATTTGGCAGTGATTTCCAGTCGATAGCCTGTGTCCCGCACTTGTCCTCAATCAAATGCTGCACCTCTCTGCAGGTTGAGGACAGAGAATGGGACCTGTCACACTTCTGGCAGCTCTGACAGAGGCCAAGGGGTTGTGATTCCCTGTTGCCTGAAGCTGAGGTCACTTCAGGATTCACAGCAGGTCTGGCCTGTCCTAGGCTGCAGAAAATCGAACCTCCTCTGATTCAGGAATCTGAAGGCATCTCGGCACAGGGCACAGGGCTGATGCATGTGGGTTTGAGGGGCTGTGTGGTTATGGAGTCTACATCTCCAAAGATGATTCCATCATTTGCTGGCTTTAGTTGGTGACTGCAGTGCATCTTAATTATTAACATATGTCCCTTGGCTTCCAAATCACAACTCCTGCATCTGGTTCTTATCTCATTCTCTCCATAATCCATGAGGTTTTGCACATTTTTGGGAAACCTAAATAACGGCCCTTTTCTAGTATAGAAAAAGGAAAGGGCAGGTGTTTGAATTCTTGGCATTTCCCTGAAGTGGTTCAGTGATCTGATCTAGTGACTTAGTTCCACATGTATAATTAACCGGGAGTGTGTTCCCAGCTCCTACTAAACTGCCTGCTTTGCCTTGTGAAGCTAGCAGATACAGGTCCAGTCTGTCAGCCAATCAGAATTCCCGAGGACAGGCAACAGAAGGTCACGAAAGAAGATTGTGTCTTGACAGGCCTTGAAGGGAAGTGAAAATAACCAGGCTTTGATTTGCACCTATGGTCACTGCAGGCTCTGAAAGATGTCATTTTTAGATATTTCCTGTGTTTTCCTTTAGAGTCACAATACGTCAGGCTCAGCTAAATGAAGAACTAAATTAAAACTGTCATTTCAGCTCATAAATAACAGATGTCTAGTGCATTTAATTATTTATAGTCTTGAATCTTTCAAAAATGAAAATGACTATACACATTTTTAATGCAGTTCTTGGTAATTTGCCGCCTGACTGATAAGATTTGCCGATAATCCTGGCTTGCAAACATGAAAAATAAAACTGAGACTGACTCGTTTATTTCACTAGACTGCTTCTTTTCTCCCTTGTGACTTTAACAAAATTTAAATTAAAGTGAAATCTGATCACAACAAAATGATGTTCATATAACTCATATTAATAATTGAGTTTTCTAAGCTCATGAGGTAGGTACCTGGAATGCCAGAGCTTCTTGCACCATCTGAAATATCAATGCTTTTGTCTCTAGACTGTCTCCTTGTCAGGGGGTTGTGGTTGCACCAACCTTGGCTTAATAGGGAAAACACACGGCCCCACAGCATGTCTTCTGGGTAATAATATTAGCAAGTTTAGGGAGGACTTAGGTTTAAAAAGGTAATGGTTCTTTCTGCCCAAGAATATTTATCTCTTTTTGTTTGGGTGCAAAATCTTTCTCGTCTCCATCAGAATGAATTAAATTCACACTAAGATATAACTGGCCAATGTCAGATCCTGAGAGTTATTTATTTACTTATTTATTTAGGAGGTGCTGGGGATTGAACCCAGAACCTTGTACATGTGAAGCAGGCACTCAACCACTGAGCTATACCCACTTCCAAGAGCGATTTATTTTAAGGGGAGAAAGGAAACAGTTAAGATGCCTCCATTCTTTGAGTAATTACTCTGTGGGCAAAGATAAATGTTTGCTTTTGGTCTAGTGGTGTAGTGAAAAGTGGGTTGATTTGGGATTATAGAAACCTAGATTTGAATCCTGGTATAACAATTATCAGTTAAGTGTCATTAAATCACTTAAACTCTTTAGGTCTCAGTTTCTTTATTTCTAAAATGGGCAGAGTAATACTTGCAATCCCAGGGATGTTGTAGACAGTAAATGAGCCAACATATGTAAAACACCAGTACTTAGTAGGTACACTGTAAGTATTAGGGATGTTTGTATCTGGCTGGGAGAAAAGCAACAAATTGTTCATTAGTGAAAATAATTATATTAGTTGTTTCCTGTGGTTCCTTTCTCTAAGAGTCCCTGCATCCACTGCTTTCCAACCCTGCTATTTCATTTCTGCAAAAATCTTCACTGACTTCTCCATTCTGTTCAGTGCTTGCCTTTGTGATTTCTCTGCATCATTTCACCAGTCGTTACTGCTCAAATGTGTGCTTTGGAACAAGGCTGCCAGGTCCCCCTGCAGAGAAAGACCCTTTCCCAGCTTGACCACCATCATGTGTATCACTAACATGCCACCAGCACATCTCAGAATCTGTGCCACGCACCCCAGAGGTTGTGTGTCTCACAGCCACATGTCAACAGACCCCAGGAGAATTCACAGGGACTTGTGGGGACTGGTGAAATGGAAAGGCCACACCTGTCCAAAATGCTTGTCCTCAGCTCTAGATGATCTCTGCCATGCACGAATGTGGGTCCAGTGGTGCCAGGTCTTTAAATTTTTCAAGAGATTGTCAGATACCAAGGTTTTTATGTGAAAGCTTACAATTTTTAATGGTGGCAAGCTATTCACATTAAACAAAACAAAACAACAAAACAAAACAAAGACCCTGCAAGGACCAGGCGGTGCTATCCAAACAACGCAAACCTGTGGGTTTCCAGGTTTGACCTATTGGCTTAAGGTGTCCCATGGCTGGAACTCCTGGGTGCCATTTATCTCACAGGGGTCTTGACCTCCTGGGAACAGTGACAATTTCTCCTTTAGTAACTATAAAGATTTCATATTTTTCTCTTGGGGGTTCATGACATTTTGATCTAGCCATTTGGTTGTAAATTTTTTGACATTCATCTCTATTTTGTGATCTTAATAAAAACAACTATTGAACTTTAAAAGAAATCAAGTGGTATCCTTAACCCTCACTCTATCCCTGACTTTCAGTCCTGCCATCATCCTCCCAACCCCAAATGTCACCCTCTCCCCACGGCTCAGCAGAGGTACAAGGTGTTCAGGGATGAGATAAAGATGTCTGTTGTGCACAAAAAATCTTGGGGATACACAGGCTTGCATTTTAATTGTTTAAAATTAGGCCATTTGAAAATGTCCCAATGTTAAAACAAAATATCCTGCTTAAGATGTTGATGAAGTAAATATTCTTAACCTCCTTCCTTCTGGCAGATGTTCATTTTCAAAGACTGGGTTATTATAGGTTCACAATCTTTTACCCTAAACCTTTGGTTTCAGAATTCGGAATTGTTCGGATTTTGGAAAGGTATTCATATATTATGGAACATCCCCAGGTGAGTCTGAGGCAGCTCCTCATAATAAAATACACTAATTTTTCTGCAGCCAGACATATGAATATTCATAGTAAATGGAATAAACAGATACAAGAATTAGCCACATATCAATTCAGGTCAGGTTTTGATACCAAATAAATTATAGAAAATATTCTGGTTTTCAGAATATTTGGGATGTAGGAATTATGGATGAGGGATTATAAATCTATACGTGAAGCATAGTTCTTTTGCCCTCCAGTGGCAATTTCCCTAGCTTGACTTCAATGGAAAATTCCATTTTTATCATCTTTACACTGATTCATGCCTCCTGCTCTTACTGAATCTGTAGTCACACAAAGCTATTTTAATTTCTCTATTTTCTAAACTCCTACAGGGAATATGTATTTCATAATCTGAAAAATGTACTAAGAATTTCATTTGAAAATTTATAAAGTTGAGGCAATAAGATGCCCATTTGTATGTGTCATCCTCATCTGCTGCCCCTTCTCTCTGATGGTGGCTGCTTTGCATCTCTCCCTCCACACACAATCGCATGGAGAACACTACCATCTCTATGGCTTCTGCTCCTGCCACTCTGTCTCCCAACCTCCTCCAGCCCTGGTCCCTCAGTACTTTTCCTTTATAATGACTCTTATTAATGAGCACCTGCTATGTGCTAGACACTGTATTGGCTCTTGTGCAGATTTCCCGGCAAAGACTAGTTGCTCGGTAAATGCTTACCCTTTCCTACCTTTCTCATTGACTTCTCTTGCAAAACCAATCTCACTTTATTCTTTTTATATGAGGTTGTGCTTGAAGACAGAGAAAAGTTTGTAGCTACCCACAGTCTTCTACTGTGGTAGGAGTTGGGTGGGGGAAATATGCACATATACTCTTGCAGACATTTCCTAAGCATCCCTAAATATGTCTCTCCACAGGGGAGTGGGTACCAGGGTAACAAAGGACAACTGGACTTCTGATGAGAATCCAATTATCATGGAGGGACTGCAGAATCCGTCTCTGGACTCCTTGGTCTAATGCACTTGGGAAAGGACTCTTCCATGCTGGCAGTGAAGTTAGAAAGTGGAAAGGGAAACACCCTCCTCCAAGTCCCGGTTCACACTGGAAACTTTAGCATCCTCAGCCTACGGTTGTTGCTGTTTGTGACCCTGCCTTGGCTGAAATATTGAGGCTCCTTCAGTTATGCCTGATCCCTTACTAGGGGTTTGGAGTTTGCTAGTGGCTATCCCCAGCCCACACTAGGAGGGTATGGACAGTCTAGGCCCACATGTTCCAATCCTTCCAAATTGGAGGGAAAATAAAATTCCCAGTCCCTCAGATACAGAGTGGTCATATTAGTTTCCTAGTGTTGCCACAACAAATCACCAAAGATTGGGTGGCTTAAAACAACAGACCTTTCTTCTCTCATAGTTCAGGAGGCCGGAAGTCTAAAAGCAAGGTGTTGGCAGGGCTGGTTCCTTCTGGAGGCTCTGAGGGAGAAACCGTCCCAAGGCCTTTCTCCTCGCCTTCCGGTGGTTGACAGAAACCCTTGTTGCTCGTGGACTTGTAGATACATCACTCCAATCTCTGCCTGCATTTTCACAAAGCCTTTTTCTCTGTGTCTCTGAGAGCCCCTTTCTGTCTCTAATAAGGACACTCTAATAGGATTTAGGGCCCATCCTAACCTAGTACGATCTTGTCTTGATCCTTACCTTAAATTACATCTGCAAAGACCCTATTTCCAAATAAGGTCATATTCTGAGGTTCTGTATGGACATGAATTTTGGGGAACACTCTTCAACCTACTGCCGTGGTTAACACGACTCTCCTTTCCTCTGAAAGTCAATCTCTTATCCATGTGGCAATACCATGGTGCCTTACAAACTCCCTTACCATCTGTAAGTGCTTTATATCTGATATTTAATCTGAAATTTTACATCTAATATCTCCCTCTGTGATAGCTGGGGTGGGTATTATCTTTTCTAAATCTCAGCTGGGAAATGTGGATAACAAGTTATTTGATCAAGGTAAATTGCAGAGACTTGACTAGAACCTAGGTCTCCTCTTTATTCATTTTTTAAGATTTATTTTATTTATTTATTCCCCCCTCCCCCCCCCGTTGCTGCTTGTGCTCACTATGTCCATCTGCTGTGCATTTTTCTGTGTCTGCTTGTCTCCCTTTGTTGCATCATCTTGCTGTGCCAGCTCAACACTCTGCGCGGGGTGGCTTACCTTCACCAGGAGGCCCTGAGAATCAAACCCTGGGCCTCCCATATGGTAAACGGGAGCCCAGCCACTTGAGCCACATCTGCTTCCCCCTCTTTATTCTTAGAAAGCAGTCTACTTTAGTGGAATAAGCAGAAAATCCAGGAAACAATATTCTTGCCCATCTCCTTCCATTTTTGGAATATGAATTGGGTTGGGGACTGTGCATTCTTTTTATTTTGTGTCTGATAATTTCATTCAGTTTTTTTTTTTGGATTGAATTTACTGAAGCTTTAACAAATAAAGCATCTGTAAAATTTTTCTCCTCTTTCTCCTCTCCCCACAGCGAGGCAGATTAAATTCCACCCAAATGAAAGTGTAATAATTACAAAATCCATTGTGGTCCAATCTCAGAGCAACTTCAGGGTGAAAAGAATATGGTCCACACAACTAAGGGAACAGTTTAGGTTCTTTGCTTGTGTTTCTTGAGCACCATGAAGAGGGCACAAGGCCTCATCCCTAATATCATAACCTTGCCCCCCACCCCCACTCCCACCCCACCCCACCCCTTCCCCACTTTCGGAGAATGAGCCTCTTCAGGCAGAAAAGCCTGATGATGGACAAGCCAGGATCTGCTTTAGAGGGTAGGCAATAATAATCTCTTATGTGATGGGGTAAAATTCTTATGTTGGAGACTAGAAAACTGCTTTTGGCCAAAGGGTGGGGGTGGTGGATGGTCACGGCCATAATCTCAGGTGATGCTACCTGGCCGAACCAGAGGATCTCCATGCAGTGGAGAACGGAAAACCTCGGCTTCTCAGGACACCAGAGGGGCTGCACATTTTAGTTCTGGTGCAAATTACAGGAGCTCTTGAGTCTTCTGCCCTCTCCGTGCTGAGAGTAGGAAATACTTCTGGGAAACAGTCAGGGTGATTTTGTCCCCTATCCCGCTGTTCTCCCTGCCCCCCCACCACCCCAGGGGCGTTGAGTAAAGTGGTCACAAGGTCGCGAGTGTGTGTGGGGTGCTCTGCCATCTAGTGGGTAGAGGCGGAGATGCTGCTCAACACCCTACAATGCACCGGGCAGCCCCCGACATTTAGATTTATCTGACCTCCTGGATATCAGTAGCATTGAGGTGCAGGTTGCAGACTCTCTTCCTGACCACTTCGTCCCACCGCAAGCCCTCAATCCCTGCCTCCTTACCCCAGTTCAGCGGAATCCTGACCTTCACTTACCCCCAATTTCCAGGGCACAAAGAGGCTATTTCTGGGAGAGTAGATAGGAGCCTGAAATTAAGAAATTCTGATAGAGGGTTGGAGAGAAAAGGGACGTCAGAGTTGTTTGATTTTCCTGCCATTAAAAATGGGAAGTAAGGTTTAAAGAACGACGAGGAACAAAGGGCACATATGCTAAGAGGAGCATCACACACAAATAAAATGCAGTTCGAGCCAAAAAGCAGGAAATTGAAACAGGCTGAAGCAAACTGCATCCATTTTCAGATGAAAAGAGGACAGCGGGTCCCATCAGCCTCCAAAAGCGTATTGACTTGGCAAACAGCTTTCGCATTGACATTTCCTGCCTACCACAGGAGTGACAAAGGCAGTAAAATA